>CAEGAE010015419.1:0-41601 GCA_903067095.1 Girardinus metallicus | reverse complement strand
GTAGCTGGAGATAGGCACCAGCAACCCTCCCGACCCCATTAAGGGACGAAGGGTGAACAGAAAATGGATGGATGGATGGATGATATGGGATAAGCTTTCTTGTAAGCTTATGATCCAATCGAATCGCAGCTCCTTCAAAAAGGCCGCACAAAAATATAAGTGCCGATTGTTGCTGGACATTTATTTTATCTTCTCTGTATTAAGTCAATAAGAGGAAGGTTAAGAGGTTCCTCTGTGTGCGTGCGTGTGTGTGTGCGTGTCTGACTATGTAGACTGGTGTATTTCAGGACTGGGTGGAGACGGGTGGGAACGCTTCATCCACCAGTAACCAAATAGGTTGTGCTGCACACCACTCACATAAAATCACACACACACGCGTGCAGGCAGGCAGGGCAGTGAAAACAGAGCTGAGCAGACAGAAGACATCAGGGTTGCTACAGGACAAAGATCTCAACCTTTTGTCGCTGGTTTGCTCCCACTTGTACCTGCTGGTGCTCTTCCTCGCTGCTGCTGCGCCCGCCGCCGCTCTAAAGCAGAACAAAATTGAAAGGCAGCACAGAAATGCAGAGCAGCAGCTGACTGAGCTTTGTGATGGCCTACCAGCTCTCCATGGTGATTACCACGACCTTTCATGGGTGATGTTTCCTCCAGTGTCTTATATAAACCACAACCTCTTTGTTTGTCCGTGTGTTGTCCGGATTGTGCGTATGCTTAATGGCATCCTTCATAAGCATGTGCAGCTGCAATCATGTTTGGAGGGAACTGTTTTGCTTCCTCTGCGCCGGCGACTGGGAGCCATCAGCAGGAAGCGGCACAGCGAGGTTTTACTGCCGTTCCCTGCGAGTCAGGTGTGTGTTTGTGTCATCGGCTCCATCTTAAACAGGCCATCATGTCGATCCTCAGGCATTTGGAAGATGAGCGTGGAGATCTGGTACAGATTAGCCTCAGCACACTCGGACCCAGATGACGTACGTGGTGGTGGGGGGGGGCGGAAATGTTGTTAATCTTTCCAAAATGAATAATAACAAACTAACATACTGTAAAAGTGCTGGAGAACAATGAACCAAGAACAAATTATGGTGATGTTCCATTTAGGTCTAAAGTCGGAACTTAACATATACATACCAAAGCTTTTGTATATATACAAACTAAAGCCTTTGTTCACCAACATTTCAAGAAAAGTCATCTTTCCAGCCAGCAAATCTAGGTGGGCCCCACATGGGAAAAAAGAAGGCAGACCATATGGGACCCAAATGGGTTTGTCCGCGGTTTCCACAGTGGCCCCACATGGGTTTGCCCATGTAGGGCCCATGTAGGGTAAACCCATGTGGGGCCAACGTGGAAACCGCAGACAAACCCATTTGGGTCCCATATGGTCTGCCTTCTTTTTTCCCATGTGGGGCCCATCTAGGTGTGCTGGCTGGGTTGTGCCCTTTAAGCTGAAACGTTACTAAGAGTGACTGTATTTTTAAAATTGACTTTTGCTTCAAGACTTCACTGTAATGAGGCGACTTGTAAAAACAAAACTTTTGATGTGTTTGCTTATTGAATGTTACACCAAGAAGGAGTCAGCTTAACGGGTCATAGGCAAGAAAAAAAGGTATTCACTGCGACAGAGCCTGCTCAATGTTTTCTCCACGTGCCTTCATTCATCAGGCAGCTGGATTACTCTTTGAAAGGCCGCGATCAATCATTTTTCAGGATAACAGCCTGGATATCTGTTTTGTACTTCTCATTCCTCCAGTTAAAAGTTCCTCAGACCCGTGACCTTTCCGACGCGGCTGCCAAACCCACTGCATTTTTAAGCAGACACCTTCTAGCATTTTTGCGGGAGATGATTGAGGAGCTTTGCAATCAGACTTCTTCAGTTGGGGGTTTGAGATCCCAGGAGAGATCAGGACGGAGACAGAGTCGAGGGGAGGACAGCCAAGTTGTCTGCTGATGAATCATTTTGCTGAACTCTATCATCCTTTCCCGTCTCAGAGCGGTCCTGCCTCAGACCCTGTCATGCTTGCACACACACAGGCAGAACCAGGACAGACGCAAAAAAAACCCCGTCCTATTATTTGATCTCCTAGACGTTTCGCTTTTTAAAACATGTCATACAAATTAAACTGACATATAAACACCTGGCTCGTCCTGCGACGCTGCTGGGGCCGGGTGGCAAGTCACAGGTGTGTCAGCGTATTTGCTTGCCGCAGCTGAAAAACGGACGTGCGCTGGAATTGGTCCTCGGTTTTTCACGTCCACACTTTTAAAATGCAGTCCACATTCTTTCTGGAGGCGTGTTGCTCTCGGTGCACGTAGGCGTGCGCACCTGCTGTCTGGAAAAGTTCTTATTGTAAACAAACCACAAAGAGGCCGGTCCTGGCAGGACAGTTGTTTTGATCTGGCGGGAAACGTCACTGTGGTTTCCACACACACTCGCTCTCTAAGCCATGAGTCCTCCCCATCTCACATAGGTGTCCGTTCTCCATGCTGTTTTCACACAATGTACTCATAAAAACAAGCTGCCCCCCTGTTCTACTGAGCTAAATTGCTCAGTAGAAGAGCAACCTTTTAGCTACGTGATGGTCGGGGGGCGGCGAATTTCAAATATGCCATCCAGATCTCAGCCTTGGATCCTCACATCTGTGGGGTTTCGGTAACATCTGGTTTTAATGTCTTTAGATGCTTCCCAAATCGAGAAGACAGTCCGCACCATGTTCCTTTCTCAGTCACCGTCAAGGTTTCTCTCCTTTAGTCGTAGTCGATTGTAATCTGAAGGTAGATCAGTCACGTCACAAGTCATTAGTATCATTAAAAACATTTTCAGCGTTACTGTTCAGTTCAATCCAAATCAGTTAGCTTAATGCAGCTCCTTTCATAAACTGCTCTAGTCGATATTCGGTGGGCCTCTGCTTATTCACAGCTCAGTGTGAATTTACTTGTGAATCAAATTACTGTTAATTTGATTCACACCTGAATCAAATTAATGGCTCTTTACCAGGCCTGTTCAGAGCTGATCCCAGTCTGTTGGAGTAAGGATATTTCTAAACGTTGCAGGATGGTAGCTCTCGAGGACTGGACTTTAGCACCCCCGATCTAGAGGATTCACAAGAAAATTAAAAAAATTTAGGAAGCGGAAATACCTTGGTGCAATGCAACTTGACACGCTATTGGCTGGCAATCCAGGAACGCCAGCTCATTTTCTGTGGCGCTTACTGACTGATTGGCTGACCCCCCCATGAGCAGAAATAAGGAAGACTGCGGATATTAGCTTCTGCAGTAATGCTAGGACTGTTTCTACTGTGTGTTTTAATGCATATTAAGCTATACCTGGTGTTTGAACTACTAAAACAGGCAGTTATAAATATTTTTAGAGGGGGATCTCAGATATTCATGTATTTCAGTTTCTTAAGGTTTTGCTGTGGTCTATAACTGTGAGGATTTGAGTTTTCTGTGTTTATTTTGGTTTCGGTGTCAGTTGAGTCTCAGCGTTCTCCTGTCTACCCCTTGACTGATCCCAGCTGTGTCTCGTTCCCCTGATTACCCTTTGCTTATTTAATCCCACCTGTGTCTCTTGTTCCTCGTTGGCTCCTTGTCTATTCAGTTGTCAAATGTCATTGTCTCTCGCTGTATTTTCCAATTGCTACCAGTTCTGAGCTCCTTGCCTTCTGCTCACCTGTGATGCCTGGATTTTGTGCATTATTTGTCATTAAACTATAATTTTCGCCACTACATGGGTCCACTGCGTCTGCCAACAACCGCAAAACATGACACTAACACCCGTGAACACTGAGGCTTTGCTGTTGTGAGATTCACAATGTAATTTCATAAAATCTAATTTTAGGACACCTGCAAATCAATCAGATGAATTAAATCATATTTTGGGAATTAGAAATACATTGTGCTTCATGTAGAAGGAATCAGCAATGTGGCTCCACATTAATCTAGTCAGAGCAGGATTTTTCTTGAGCTGGCAATATTATATGTAACAATAAGTAAGTCGTTGAAATAGTTGTTGAGTTCAATTTTCACAAAAAACTTTAGTAAAATGTAATTTAGAAATCCCATTTAGGGTAATTGGGTCATTGAAAATGCATTCCTAAGTCCAACAACAAACTTTATTCAAGATTTTAGGGTTTGAAGTTTGATGACTTGATTAGATATTAAAATCTTTTTGGATAAATATGATGAAGCATAAGCAGCATAGCACTATATATTTATCCAGTGTTAGTCAATGTATATATAAAACAAAGAGTACTTGTCCAAGTATCAGGCCTGGTGGAACGCCATTATAGACTCTAACATGTGGCAAGGAGCTTTTTTTGTTTGTTTGTTTGTTTTGCCATTGTTTGGACCGATAACAGTTCATTCTCACATCACAGAATCTTCCCAAGGTCTTCACACACTGTTGATCCAGTGATCTGTGTGGACGCCCACCATGTGTACCGTGACATGTGGAAGAAAAATGTCATCATTCAGGAAAAACAACGGGTTTTATTGATCATCCCCCAGCTTTGCTGAGCTTTGAAATTTGGTTTGTTTTCAGTGAGAAACATTTTCCAGAGCTGCATCCTCTCGGCTTTCTGAGGGGATCGGTTCGCATGTGTATCAGCGCGCACACGTTGACCTCCTAACAGCAGCCGCCCCTCAGGCTCCACAGCTGCTGGCTTTGCATGCTAGCAGCTCGTTGACTCTCAGCTGTAATCAGAGTGATTCACCTGCGTGCCACTTCCTCTGACATTTGCGCTCACATGCAACTTTCTGCGAAACGGTCGATAGGCACACGCAACACCTGCTCCGCTTAACGCACAGCAGTGAGATATGCGATTGTCGAAGCGATACAGTTTCACATGCCAATCCATACTCTGCGGGGAAACTCGGGGAGAGACAGTCAATAGTCTGTCTCTACTTTGAGATACGCCTGGCGCACATGAGTCACCGTCCTGTCAAACAAATACCAGTGTGAGGGGAGTGTCGCTGGTATCCAAACCATAAAACAGAAACAGGGACGGAGATGCAATCTGTGCTTTGTGCGAGAGTGTTGATCCTCTGCGTTATTTATTGACCGATCGAGGTGCGCGGCCGTCACGCTGAGAAGCCGGACGGACAAACACAGAGTGGAGGAAAGGTCACAGCGGGGGCAGAGGACAGAGAGACACCGGCTGTTTATGTTTCTGTCCCATTCGTCTTCCTTCAGACGCTCTCGTCTCCACATGCTGCCTTTTGACCGCGCTCTTTGTGCTTCTGCGGCGTAAACAAGCCCCGTACTCTATTCTTGGGAGCAGCCCAGCCTGTTTGCTCTCTCTGTGTTTGCTCAGGCTGTGAGTGTTAGCTGTGCGCAGGTAGCTAAGGGCACCAAATCTCATCCAACAAATCTGAGATGAATGTAAACATGACAGCAGCTCACCACAGAGACGCAATATTTATTACCCTGGGATTGGACCCCTGCGATTGGTTACAGGAATATCAGGGAAAACCAGGGTTTCCTCATGAGTGACACAGGGATTTATTCCCTGCAGTATCTTTTCTCGTGCTTGGGAAACACTTTAAACTCCCACATCCAAAGTGATTTGTGCTCCTGCCAAGCAGACAGCACCCCTTGTGCTCTGCCATCAGCGAGGGTTATATTTCCCATAGTGCTTTGTGTTTTCCTTTTTGCCTTTTGGGGATGGAATGACAAGTGTGGACCACCCATGTCTGCTTTTGCCCTCAATGTTGATGGAAGAAGAAAAAAAAACCTCTCTCCAGCTTCAATATACGTGTGTGTAAAATCATAATGTTTTTGTTTACAAATGCATGCTTGCCAGCGTGATGAGCCAAATCCTGAAAGGTTGACATCGTAATAAATGATAATTGACTCCATTTTTTTTTTGCCTTACCTTAAACAAATATTTATTCAAGAGATGTTGGAAAAAGCCTCAGGCAGAAAGTCAAACAGTTATTTTACCCCTTCGACTTAATCTTCTGAAAGGTCTGCCTGAGTGAGTCAGCTCTACTGCTTAACCTATTTAACCATCACTTACCTGATTGGATCTTTTGCTTAAGGAGGAATTCCCCGACTTCTTGTGGATTAACTGTGCAAGTATGATCTGTGCATGTAGACAAAGTCTTGCTGAATTCTCTTCCCTGACTGGGTGCAGCGTTAGATGCTGTATCCAAGATCTGCCATCCGTCATGAGCAATCAGCATTTCTGCAGTTCCCTTTTTCTCTAAAATGTAGAACAATTAAACAAAACAAAAAACAGAGTACAGCAGATCCTGGTTGAGCCTGTGGTTGTAAAGTTCTTGTGGACAGTTATTTATAAACTAATCATTGGCCAGGAAACAGAAGAACCGCAGCGAGATGCACTCTGGTAACAGAACTTGTACTAGACTCCGTCCTGCGTCGCTGCAGCTTCGTCACCTTAAATAGATGGATGGCATGATCTTTTGGATGCATTCACTTCTTTAAACAATAAATCAACATCGATTTTTGTTTTCGCACCGTTATGCATCTAATTTGTATTTCAAAGACACGCAGAGAGAGTCGGATTTACGTAAATAATGTGCCATCATTGCCTTTCTTGGCATGTGATGCTGAAACCTACAAGATTTGATTTAAAGCAGTTTTCTCTTTTACACTTAGCTTCTTAACTGACAGCACTGTTTTAAAAATTCATCCAAATAAACAGAAACATCGCAGCATTTTCCTCGGGATATCAAAACCACTAAATCAACTGCCTCTCTATGCAGACGCTCTGTTCTCACCAATGAAGAATCACTCACCTCCCGAGTGTTTGAAGTGGCTCCAGCTACAAGACATTCCAACCTGTTTACTGATTAAACTCAGCAAAAAAATAATATATTTTTTAAAGGTTTTGTCAGCATTAGTGGGCTTTATTTAACAGTTGTCAGACTGGAAAGCGGATTCAAGCCGGCACTCGAACCCATGACGGCCGTACGCTTTACCTTTTCGCAAAAAAACGATTCTCATAATATGCAAAGCTAGATTTTAAGAAATGTGAAACAGCAGCTGACAAACCAAAACAAAAACGGATAAATGCCTGGAATTCTGTTTCTTGTTTCTGCATGTAAACAGCTTTTAAGTCAACATGTCAAAGCAGATCTTCAGACAGGCACACAATTACTTATTGACTAGGTGAATTTCTTAGAAACTTGAACATTTGTTTATGAAAAACACAGAGCAATAATGGAGTCTGCGTAACAGGGTCAAGTGCAGGGGCAGTTTTAAGCAGCAAACAGAGAATGCATCACCAAACTGTGTTTATCTAATACCTTTGAATGAAAGTCCTGTTGGATTTTAAAGATAAGAGATGGATTTTCTCTTCATTTCAAAGTCAGCCATGCAGCTAACGTCTACTTAACAAGTGAAAGCTTTTATTTAGTACTAATCTGAAAGAGGAGGCTTAGGCTTTCAGGAGAAACTTGTTAGCTTTCCACCAGCGGGCTCCAGTTCCCGATAAGCTAATTAACGTTCCATCAAGCAGCGGAGCAGCGTTGGATTTTACTGCTGCACAGACATATGCAAGAAACCTGTCCCGTAAAATCCACAAAAACACATTTCAGACATTTGTTTACCTCAAGGGGTAGGGGGAGTATTCATCCTACCGTCCCACTTTTCATTTTAGAATGAGTGCCTGCAATAAGTCAGGACACTGACTGTAAAAATTATTCGAGAATCTAAGAGCTTTCGGGCTCCTGTCGACGAAGGCTTGTTAGTCAGACACGTCTGCAGTGACACACGCTGTTGTTTTGTGCAGCTGGTGTCTGGCCTCAGGCCTTCAGAGCCATGCATCTTTGAGCTGTTGCTCAACACAGCTGTGGATAAACAGGCTGTGTTTAGATCCCCGTGTCTCAACCTGTACACACACAGGGACACATTTGCAGCAAAGACACAAACCGGGATGTATGGAATGGGTGTATTAGCAGTGCCACACCAAAAAAAAAAAAAAAAACCCTCTTGCCCCGACTTGTTCGATTGAGTGAAATTGCCCTGTTGCACTCCCATTCAGTGTAACAACATGAAGGCGCCTCTGTAGCTTTCAGCTTAATCATGTAAGTGTGTCGGTGTAAGTATGGAAAGTTAACGCGTGCATTTGCTGTTTTGCATAAGAGAAAAACGACGAGGAAAGACGAGGAGGTGCTGGGAAGCAGTGCAGTTCACTGAGTGAGCTGGATGCTGAAACTGAAATCGTAAAGAGATTTTCAGCTTGAGTTCAGTTCCATGATGGTGCTAGATGAGTCAGATTGCAAGAAAAAAAAAGTTCATTCAGTCTTACCAACAGATGTGTTTTAAGAGGCGGGGTGGGTGCTGGACATGGACCTTCTCACTCCAAGGCAACTGCACAGTCCCCAAATGATTACACACAGCTCAATTAAGCACTAATGGTTAACACCTTTAATGTTTGCACACTACTTTGACTGGAATTATTTTTCTTACCACAGTTTGATTTCATTCTGCCTGCAACGGACAAACAGGTGTCTCTGGTGGTAATTAATGATAGCTGAGAATTTTCAGGATGGAAGACGATAATCTGGTGAAACTTATTCCCAAACACACTACGTCCCAGGAAAGTATTTCCAAAAAAGCAGGTCAACCAGTGCAACCACAACATTTGTAATTGAGTCCTCTGACTCACTCTGACTGAAGAAATGATCCGGTTCCTAACTTCGACTTGTTTTGGCCACAAAGCAAGTATTTGTTTTACCAGACAAGTATGTTGAAAAAGACGTTCTGCCACTTATCAGGGCAGTTCAAATACTCTGAAGTGAGCTTATAAGTAAGTTATTATAAGTAAATTTCCCTTAACTACAGTGAAACAGGTCATCTTGCAGTAAGTGTATAGAAAGGTGGATAAATCCTCAGGATGATGGAAGTCTAAAACCCTGCCCAATTTTTGTTCCAAATTTGCAAATTAAACTTGGATAAGATGCTAATATTAGTAGATAATAAATGTCTTCTTACAGAGAAACGTACAAATACTTCTAGTAACCTAATGGAACTTCCCTTCAAAACATCCGAATTACCCATTTCATTTAGAGAATAAAGTAATAAAATTACAATAATAAAGCCAAAATAATATTGGAGTAAAGTTGTAGTAATACGAGAATAAAGACATAGTATTATGAGAATAAAATCCTCATTTAATTACTTTATTCTTGTATTATTTTGACTTTATTCTCTTACAGCTTTATTATCGTAATGCTATGACTTTATTCTTGTAATTTTATGATTTTATTCTCATAATTTTATTTTTTTCATTTTCTTAGCCAAGCCCTAATATATATATATATATATATATATATATATATATATATATATAAAGTTTAAGTTAACTTCTACCTCTTACAAATTAGTTTCTTTTTATATTTTTGTCCAAATCAAACATGGTGATAACAGAAAGTAGAAAACTTAAGTTTTTGATATTAGAGTTGCTTTAGGGAGGCAAAGGTTTGCTTTGGTTTATGGACTGGGGTTTCCGTTCCCTTTAAATCTAGCTGTAGATTGAGCTGTCAGGACCTACTAATCTGAATCTACACTGAGAGAACATGCTAGGAGAACCATTCCCTACGAGGTAATTCCCTCTCATGAGGTTTTAGCAGAACTTCCCTTAGAAATGTCAAACTATCCCTTTAAAGTATAACACATTTCACACACGGTAGCACGCCCTTCAGCTGTGCTCGATGTGAAAAGCCAAAAATACTGTTTACCCAGTGGAGTTCTGTGCAGGCAAGCTGCTGCACTTTTGTTTCCTAGAATCCTTCCAGCTGCGATTAAAGGAGACGCTGAACAGAACCCAAACTGGAACTTCAGCTTGGATTTGTGCTGCAGGTTTGTTCAGCTGGGTGGGCCTGGAGCTGAGGTTGGTCTCTGACCATTGTCCCACCGGTCCACTTTGACCCCGCGTAACATGTGGGGAAGCTTCAACACTCAGAGCAAACATATTGTGCCTCCTTCAGCCCACTCAGAGTGGTCAGACAGGTACAGCGGCGCAGGCAGAGAGAGGAGAGGCCACTCGAAGAGCCTTTTTTGCTCAACGAATGCTAATATTTTCAGGTTAGCCCTTGAGCATCCAGACATGGAATTTGCGGCGAGGATTTTGCATATGTAAGCTATAAAGGAGCCCTGCATGTTCTGGCAAGCGAAGCTCTGCCGCTCGACCGGGAGCTCTGTTTGAGTTGGAGAGAAGGCTTTCTGAGGGATGCGTTGCTATTCGCTGCTCTGAGCTGCGAGCCAAGTGGTCCATTTTCCTCGATCCGTTTTCACAGGGCGCTTTTATCCTCCACAAAGCCCAAATACCGCAGAGAAAATGGGGATGGGGCGGAGTTCAAACGACAACCCTCAAGTTTTATGTTCGACTCAATGAGAAATGACTTTTTAAATACCACTCCGAATGCACTGAAATGCTCAAAGAGCTCAGCTAATGAATTTAATGTGCAGCTTTTGGCGTAGGACGTTCATTTCCCCCTCCCCCCCCCTCCTCTCTATGCCTGATTAAAAAGTAAAGTGACTTATTGCTGCAGAGGGAGTGCGGGTTGTTTTGTCATGTGGGCATCTTATTATGATTTTTAGTTTCTCTCGTCTGCCTCCCATCTGCATCAATTTACGGCTGTAGCGGTGCTGGTGAAATCCTGCATTTCAGCGGGTAACCTGAAGCCGCCGGAGCCGCGGGCCGACCGCTGACAGATTGAGAGCTATCGTGGCAGAGCGCGGGGCCTTTCAGATGAGAGATATATGCGGACATTTTGTTGCTTAACTCTGCCTCCCTGCGACTATTCAGGAACTTTCTCTCAGAGAAATTTTCCTTTCAGGTGTAAAGAAGTTATCTACGAGGCACTGAGTTCCAGTGGAGCGCACTTTATGGGGCAGCACTTGGAGGCAAAAACGAGAGACAGACACCAGCAAGTCAAAGGTCAATACTTTGTATTATTATTTTTTTCACCTCATCTTGGGTTTTCTTTACATTCGTGCATCATTTATAGGTATAGCATCATGAAATGTGGAAAAAGCCGGCCTCTTCTAGGCTACTGTAGCCTAAAAGAGGCCGGCTTTTTCCACATTTTATGCTTCATTTGTAACCTGTGTGTAATTTGAGGTTTATGTATATGCTTTTGTGGATAGAAGTAAAGGATATGGTACCACTTATCTCTACTGGTGGTCCCATTTAGGTCCAGGTACCTCACGATTGTAAAAAGATTATAAATGGGAACACGTTGCACCTGAGCTTAGTCTTTTAGGAACTAGTTCACAAAGTCCTAATAATTCAATTAAGACTTAAATGCTTTTAGTTCACCTTAACAACTCATACGTCATGATGAACCATTCTTACATTCAGTGACTGGTAGAAAAGTGACTTTATACATACAAATACATATATATATATATATATATATATATATATAATATATACGTATATACATATATATATATGCTACTGAAAATTCATTCTATTCCCTTCAGATTTTAGCTTTACATTTTATGTTTATGTTATTTTTTGTTTTGTTACATAGTTTATCATCGAAATATGTTATTTGAAATAAATCAATTCAGTTTTAAATGAAGCGTCTGCATTAATAAGGTCTGTGGAATGTTTATTTTGCTCATTCTTCTGCATAGAGTATTGCTTCCCATTTTGGTTCTAAATCTAATTAGGACTTAAGGGATTTTAAATAGTTACAAATAATAAAATAACTCTTCAGATCGATTTTTAATAAATTCGAGACAAACAGAAAAATCTGGATCGTATTTGGGAGTGTCAGAGTAAATGGGGCTAAAAGTAAGCACATGCCACACCTTTTAGATTCTTGTTTGTAAAATGTGTTGACCACCATCTACTTCCCACTTTGCAGTCCTTGTCATGCAAAATCCCAATAAAATACAATCAGTTTGAAATGTGATAAATTTCAAGGGGTTTAAATACTGAAAAGCGCCGTAATTCATTGTCACATAAAAAGGTCACAAGAAGAGCTGCTCCCAAGCCTTCAGGTGACACAGGTCAGTGTTTTATTTTACTTCAACTTTTATTAGTCTTTGGATGACTGAGGCAGAGCAGGAGAGCAACATGGTGGGAAACTGATGAGTCAAGGAGTTTCGAAAGACGCATTCTTAGCCGTCTGCTCCTTCGACACTCAGAGGCAATAAACATGATGAGAATTTACTACTGATGCTACTGATGGATATATTTAAAGCCATCACTCTTCTGTTGCCAAGACATTGGAGTTTCTTCCTTGAGGTGCAGCTGAGTGAGTCGGATGTCGCATGTGTGTGTGCGTGTGTGTGTGTGTGTGTGTGGTGACTCATCTGAATTGAGCCCACAACGCAATGATTGACGAATGTTCCACAGAGAGCAGAACGACTGTCTGCCAAAGATTTATCTTATCGTTCTTGGTGCACAACTCGTGCAATCAGTGGAATACCACACTGCGAAGCGCTTACATGCATGAAACGACTGGCCCCAAAAGCATTTAGCAAAAGTATCAGACCATAATAAACTTGTCAGGACAAATCAATTTTAGAACAAGAGTTGTGTTTTTTTTTTGAAAAGCTCTGACTTGTGTAAGAGAAGTCAATCAAAGGCCCGTTGAAGTAGCTGTCTTGCACTCTGAAAAATAAAATATTTCTTTGTGCTAGTTCATCCATTCTACAATTACAAGTGGCCGGCATTTTCAACTTTCACACGACAGCTACGACTTCAGATTTTAAAAAATTAGTTTTACACTTTCTTTTTAAAACAGGAAACTTTATGCAGTCCTTCTTGTCGAGTATAAATTGGTGATGGAAGATTTCAAATAACTTGAAGTCTTGATGAAAGCAAACCACTTCGTCTAGTTTGCAGTTAAAACTTGAAAATATATTTGACTCACTTCAGCTGATTTAAATCCATCCCTTCGGTTTTAGGCAGTCACAAAACATCTATTCTCTACATGTGTTTCTTCCAGTTATTCATGATTTCCCTTAATGTTGGCGGTTCAGTTGGATGATTTGTCTGTGCAGATATTTGATGGCACTTTAGAGAGTTTTCATACCAAATAGTTCGGTAGACTTGGTTCGATTGGGGACCAAAGTTGCAATATTTGTTACAGTTTCAGCTGGTGAGTTTTGAAAACCTGTTTCCCCCCTGGCCTGGGGTACCACTGCACTAAGAACCACTGAAAGAAGCAACATAAAAACCTCTGAAGAAGACATTGAGTACATTTTTGTTCACAAAATGTGAACAAAATTGAGTTGAGACAAATTTTCACGATTGTAGGATTTCTCTTTTGTCGTTGGTAAGAGACCACGAGCCGTTTCTCGCGCTAGCTCTACACTCACTCATTTGTTTTGGTCATATTTACCCAAAATGCCTCGTGACAGAGTCCTGCTTTTTCTTTCCGGTCTGCTTGCATCCACATATATATTTGAACCACACCAGAGTTCACTTTAATCAAACCGAGACCTAGATTTGTAGGCGTACGAGAGTTTGATGACACATTCACACCTCCCCAAACAAACAAAACCAGTGTTCGATTAAAGCGGACTAATCGGGGCTGGTGTGAATGCACTCTTAGTGTGCAAAATGAAACATGTCTGCACAAGAACAGAGAGAGTTTGGCAACTCAGCGAGCGTGATGCCGGGAGCTCGACACACAAACACGGCCCAGCTGAGCTGTGGGGTTTAGGGAGTCTACCTGGAAAAGGACGCAGACTGTGACTCACGACGCTACCGTGACACCTGCAGCAGCCAGTGTCACCGAGGCGCACCCTGTTTTGCGTCAGAAAAAAACAAAAAACACTTCTTCTGACGTCAAGACTCGAAGTGAATCCTGGTCCCAAGGCGCCGAGAGACCTTTTGGTCCAACGAGGCTCCCAGGAGGTCCAACGGCTGCAGGGATGATGCCTCTGTTTCCACTGATTCATTAACTGATCTTTCTGGTCGTGAGTCAATCCAAACGAGCCCAGCTTGATCGGGGGGACAAATACTTTCTTCACATGCATACAGGTCTAGTGATAGCATGTGGCTCCATTTATTGCAGACACATAAAACAACAAGCAGGAAGCATTAAAACCATGTGAGGCTGGTTTTGGTGCTCTGCAAGGGACTCGCTTCTCAATTCAGCCAGTGTACTCACAGACCCAACACAGGAACACACACACACACGCACCCCCACACACCCACATACACACGTATAGCTGTTCAAGCAATTAGACACGCCTGTTCTCCATATTGGAACGATAAATAGAGACTGAGGGGTACTTCAGCTCTGTACCCTGTTAATGCTTCTCTTTTGGTTCACTGTGCCTTATTAGAATAAACAGAGGTGGTTTGGGAAAGTTGAAGAGTGGCACACAGACCCACAAGCTTCAGAGTGATTCACACACACACACCCACGCACACACTTCTTGTGGTTGGTTTAACTCCAAAACAGCTTGAGTTTTATACTGTACGAGAGCGCCAAACCGGGAGAGGGCATTAGTGTGGCAAACGTTGGAGATTTTAGATGGTGAAGGTAATGCTGCATTTTGTTTAACAGAGGATTTAATGGGAAGAGCGGACAAAGACATGTTTGAAGAAATAACTCAATCTAGCAGTGGCAGTGAATATTATTTACTTGTGCTATTCATTTGTGCTCTCACCATAAGTCCCATCCATGGTAATAAAAAAAAAGTGTCTGCAGTTCAGTTACACAAACACAAATAGCAGTCTATTCTTAGCCCAGTGAGAGCCTCCAAACCGAGCGCTGTCGCCACTTGCAGACTAATGGCACGGCTCAGCGTATAGAAAGCAAGCTTTGGACGTAAAGCGCATTCCTCCGTGCCCCCTCCATTCTCTGTCTTTTTCTTCTTCATCACAACCTTCTCATTGAAAGCTTTTTAAAGTCTTTTTACTAAACGGCTCACTCCTTTTCTTCTCCTGCTTTTCTCCACCCTGTAAAGTAAATCTCTGCACCATCCATCAGATCTGCAAAGTCAAAATAATAGGTGACGAAGATATATGTTGCCGTATTTCTCCATGCATACAGTAAAATTGGCCTTGCATAACCTTATGGCGTTAAACAAAAAAAGAAAAGCGTGGCCAGGTTTTGATTCTGGAGGTGCGTCGGAGGCTCTCCTTGACGGAGTCAGGCTAGTTTCTGGGGAAGACATTAACTCACCTTTGGCCTCGGCAAACCACACCACAGGGATGTGTAATTTAGCGGCGCGCTGATTGATTGGTCTGTTTATTTTTTCATTTTGCCTGGCAGGAATTTTAAACTTCAGCTTTCAAACTCCCTGCAGATGGTCGGGCAGCCCCTGAGTCCCAGCTGTAATTAACCTTAGGAGGAGAATAACAAACCAGCACACGGGGCCGCAGTGGCCCGGCCCGGCTGCTTTGATGTGGCTGCTGTGTTTGGAGTTGAGGGGAGGTGAACTTTGCCGGCACAACTAGCACTGCTGAGCTTGGGGGGGGGGAGTTGTCACTCCTGGGGCGGCGGGGAGGGGGGGGAACAACTGTTATCACCTTTCTGAAACATAGTTATTCAGAAAATTTGGATCCAAGCCATAGGTTTAATAGCACATGTCACATGTTGCTGTTGTCTTGCCACGTTGCCTCAAATGAACCATTGGACATGATATTCCTCCGGATTCAAGTCTGGATGTTATGCTGAGGGAGAAAAACAGCCTGTGGTTTTCAGTTGCTTGAGATTAAAAAGGGAAAAATGTCTATCGGTCAGTAAAAACACTTCATCACAACGCGTAAATGTGCCACCCTGTTAGAATCATAGTCGTCGCAAAACCCCCCACGAACAACACAGAATGGTGCCGTGTTTGTTATTTGTGACAATGAGGCCCATGCGGGTTACAGAGAGAGATGGCGCAACGACGTCTGAGTTTCATAAAATACGTGGCTCAGATGTACACAAACACAAAACTGCCATTTTGAAATTTTTCGACACTGGGACCCAAATAGAAAATTTAAAAAAGTTTGGTTATCTTAACACAGAACCTAGACCAAGAAGTGATTGTTCTGATTTATTATCAAACAGAGAGACAAAAAGGTTGCATGCCTCTTTAAGTCATGGTTTCAATTGCCCATTGACATTAACAATTAAACATTGGATCAAGACTTTCATCCACGAATGTCTTGTCTTAAGTCACTCTGATCCATATTAAGGACAAAAAACTCAGATCAGAAAAAGTTCTTAAGTCATTCAATTTATTTTGATAACTTTTTCAAACCCACAGGAAAACGTAAAGTTTCTCCTCTGATCTGAGAAAAGTGAGATAAAACATATTACTGGTTGAACCGGCTGTTCTGTTCTGTAATCGCCAGGCTGGAAGCTCAACAGACAACACATAAGATCCCTATCTTTCTTTTTGAAATACATTATCTTTCTTCTCTTCTGAGGAAAGAGAGGCCTCTTTTTCTTCTCTTGTAGTAGCATTGGATCATTTAATCATTACTGTTCCCAACAAAAACAATTCCTATGAAGTAAACGCTGAGCAGGCTGTTGACGTTCTTTGTATTCTTCCCCTGGACTGTGTTAGTAATTGTGCAACCCTGTTGAGTAATGTCAGTCCTTGCAGTCTGTTCACTGGATGATCTAGTTGATGAATATTTTCACTGTTACCTGCAGCAGAGGAGGCACCAGACCAGTGGTGTTCAAACTTTTTGTTATGTGGGCCAACATTGTCAAGTCAAAACTACTCAAAGTCTCAAAACAATTCTAAAACCACAAAATAGTTACTGCATTTTTTCACTGTTCAACAGTAAACTAACCATATCATAACTCTAATTAAGCAAGTAAAAAATTAAAGAGAAAGCAAAGAGCTTGGCTGACAAAAGTGTCACAGACTGCATTGCTACATTATGTATAAATGTTTCATAGAGGACTCACGTCTCTTAAATAAAAAGACACTTTTCTTCACTCACTTTCAACATTTTGCCATTTGACTAACATCTCCCCGATATCACTCCACCCAACACTTCTCTTTTAACTAGCTGGACTTCAGCGGGATTACATATAGGTCAACAATGAAGGCCTTCTGAAGGCTTTTACATGCATTTTTTTCTGTCAAAAGAACAACCTCCATCGAATGCGTCACAATGGCGATTGATTTTCCGTTTGTGAAGGTGGTAAGACCGGCTGTAAATGGACAAAAGCCTACAAAGATATAATATTTATTGTCTGATTTTTTCTTCTTCCATCCTTTGTGCATATGTGTTTCATACATATGTGAGAAATTTCCCACTGGCTCCAAAATGTTGTTGGTGGGAAGAGGTGAGCAGCAGTGCAGCAGCTCCAAGCTGAGGACAGACTGCCGCTCAGACCGGTCTGCTCTTTACCGGGTTTAGAAAGGCATTTCAACACCCTGGGACTCCAAGCAAGGAGGCCTCTCTTTCTTCTCATGTGTCTGTTCATCTAAATGTGCAAGTTTACACTCTGTTTACTCCTCACAGTTTGACTATTTACGTATTTTGAAGTTTTAAACAGTGGGTTATGTATGATCTGTGTTTTTTTTTTTTTAAGCATTTATACCCTTTGAACCTTTCCATATTTTGTCACCACACAACCCCAAGTTAAATATGTTATATTTGGATTACATGACATTAACCAAAACAACATACAGGTCAGTAATTTTGAAGTTTGAGGGTTTTTTTTTTTTTTTTGGGAAAAAATGTTCTGCAATATGCATGTTTAGTCCCCTTTAGTCAGTGTTTGCAGAACTACCAGGGATAGATAGGTGACTTGGGGTGAATTACCTTGCCCGTAGGCACATCCACATGTGACAGGAGGAAGCTGGAATCAAACCTTTCTGACTACAAAACAACATTTATCTGAGCTATAGTTGCGAAAACTCTTGTGAAACAACTTGGTGAAACTACTGTGATTGTTTAGCTCACATTTCCATGTTCGATTGAGCCAATTCTGCTGGTGGAGTAACTTTTTTGTTCCACTAAAAAACAGTGTAAAAATGGCTAGAAGCACAACAGAAAACCACTGTTGAAGTACTCACACTTTCCCGTGTATTTTCTGGAGATATTTTAACATCATGTCATAAACTGTATCTAAAATTATGATGGTAATAACAAGATTAAATTTATAATTTTAATTTTTTGGGGGGTACTGCTTATTTAACCACCTGCAGCTCGGCTCTATCATAAGGGCATCTCTTTGACAGGTGAAGGTGTTATGCATTACCTTATATGGATCTGTATCTTGTTGCAAGATCAGTCTTCAACATATTAACTATCAGAATATCACTTTTTGTGGTCTGCAGCGCCAACAAGGAGCAGCACACTGACTGAACGGCATCTTCACACTCACTTCGTCCCCTGATTGACATCGTTTTACTCCCTCTCTTCTCACACATGCAGTCCTTCATTGCTGCCATTCCTCCCCTCCCCGCCCCCCACTGCTTCTCTAATAGGCTCCTGTGTGTTTAACAAGAATCGACACCAGGGGCTTCTCTGAAATCGAATCCTTGCAGTGGGGAGTTGGAGAGCGGAGCTCGAAGGAGGTCGCGTCGGTTCACGATAGGGTTCACCTGACAGACCAACCCTTGATCAAACAGACTGAGAGGCCTTTTGATCGCCTGCCCTGGGATACGTCCCCCCCCCCCCCATTCCAGTATGTACTTACAATCTCTTAAGTTATGTAAGCATCACGAGTGGGGGGTCCACCTCATGGCCCCCAGCTACATCTCTGCCATCAAACCCTGACCTCCCGACTCACCCCGGCCTCGTGACTGCACGGCTCAGAGATGTTGGTGGGCATTGGAGCCATGTGGAAAGTGACACCTGGTGCCAGTGTTGGGTTTCAGAGCAGAACCGCAAAGTCAGAGGCAGAGACTTTGCATTCTGTAAGCTCAATGATAGAGAAAAGGAGGGAGTGTGTGTGTGTGTGTGCATGGGTTTGTGGGGGTGGTAGAGGATAGGAAGAAAGTGAAAGAGTGTGACACAGAGATATTGAAAAGAAAAGGGGTAAGGAAAGACAAACACCAGCTTTGTAAACATCCTCACCGCTGCTATGCATCATGGGAATCAGTGGGCTTCACCAGAGAGCTCCGATCCCCACCGCCGCTGACAGCCCACAAACCAAAACAGTGGGAGGAATGCTTCATTTTGGGGCCATGATGGTTTCTGGCGCTAAATCCCAAAATTGTATTTATTCCATCTCGGTACATAACTTGTTATTAAATATTGGCTCTCGGCTTTTTCGCCGCATGAGCTTGGGCTAGGCTGCTGCAAGGGGAGAAAATCTTAACGGTTTGCACGTGGTTGTAGGACTGGCGCCTATAAGGCACCAGAAATGAGCCTCTGCCACTTATACATGTGAAGAGATTGCTACACTTTCAGTGCAAGTTTCTTTGATCAAGCGACTGACGCGTTAATGGAAGACGGACAGAAACGCTGAAAGCTGCAAACCTGCAACAGATTATCAAAAGATGTTAAGGAGCACAAAATTTATTCAGACCGATCCATGTTATCTGGTGTCAAAATGCCAGACGAGGGGTGCTAAATGTAAATCAGTGAAAGTTTAGTCACCACTAGAAACGCTAAAGTAACTCCCATTGAGACGAAATGGGCTCAACATGGCAGTCAGCAGACAGTGGGGTGTCCAATTCTAGATCGCAGTTGGGAGATTGACTGCAGCAGTCTAACACAGAGACAGAAACCAAAACTGGTAAAATGCAAGAAAACAACAGACATTGAACTCAAACAGGCTAATATTTATCTCTATTGTGCATTTTGTGCAGTAAAATTGGCGCTTTCAGCATTTTGTTGATGGTATGTACTGTGACACCACCAGAACCATATTCGATGCAACTTTTTTGATGATAACACAGTGCTGCGCAAAATAGAGTGAATACTTTGTGGAGCAACTTTATTGTGACTACACCTTGCTGTAAATAAAGCTGGACATTTTTGAAGTGTTTCGTCGCATGTCTCTTCCTGATGAACTTCCCCCCCCTGTTTTCTTTGCAACCACCAATATTTGTGTGTTTTATTGAGATTTTATGAGACTGAACAACTCACAGTGACACACGATGTGGAAAGAAAATATTGCACAGTTTTCAACATTTTTAACAAGTAAAATCTGAAATGTGGGATGTGCATTTGTTTTCAGCCTCTGTGAGTCAATAATTTTGCAAAAACACATTTTTCTGCAGTTACAACTAGAAGCCTTTAAAAAAATAATAAAATTATATACAAAATATCTCAAGTTCTGTCACACTGGATGCATAATGTCTGACTGTGAATGGTCACTCAGACAAGACAGATAAATCCAATTTTTTATCTGTCTTGCCGCAGATAAATGATTGGATTTAAGTGTGGACTTTAACTAGGACATACAAACACATGCATATACTTAAATTTAAACCTACTGCATCTAATGTAGCTCTGGCCACACAGTCACACTGGAAAACTATCTTCCAGTATTCACTTGTTTTTAGCTCCATCCATCTTCAGATCAACTCTGACCTGATTCCCTATTCCTGATGAGGAAGAGCATGCCCCATAGTATGATGGGGAATGTTAACTTTCCACCCAACATAATCTTTTGCATGTAGAGTTCAACTCTACATGGTCTCAGAGCATCTTTTCGTCATGTTTTCTGAACCGCCTCCACGGTAAACGTAGCTTCTAAAAACTTTCTGCTTTCCTCCATAAGGGTCAGATCTGTGACTCCATGATAAGTAATTTTCCTGGTTGATTTCTCCAGAGTTTGTTCATCAGTGTTGCTAACAATCTGAAGAAAAGCTAACTTTTATACTCGCAGGTGTACTTTACTTACAAATTAGGTGACATTTAAAAGAAAATGAATGTGCTATTTATTTAGGAGTATCACTTTAAAAGGGCCTGAAAACACTGTTTAGCTTTTGATTTGTAAAAATATTTTCAAAAATTGTATCTCCTTTTTCTTTTCCCACTTCACAATTGAACGCCACTTTGTTTTGTTCAAATGGATCAAAATGTGGACATGTTAAAGATGGACAAATGCTTTTGCGAGGAAGTGTGAACACAGTGTCTATCACACACGAGACAACTGCTGGCTTGCTTTGTAACATCCATTTCCCTCTACATGTTTGTTGCTAGGCCTCCCTACTGGTTGCCAACTCAAGAGAGCTAAAATTAACTCCCAGTCTGCCGTGAATTTTGGACTTTTATTACCACACCCATGTGGCTGTCAGTGGGTGCAGCCAAACCAAAAGCAACACACACCAGAGAGCCAGAGACTGACTGGCACACGCTGGTGCCAGAGGCTCAAAACAAAAATCCCGACAGGGAACCTGTGCAAAAAATATCCTGCATGTGCATTGACTGTAAGACCCGAGGCTCTCACCAAAAATACTTTACACACGCAGCGTGAGAGGAGACAGCGGGTTGCTATAAGCGTGACTTTGTGTTTTGGGTGGGGATGGATGTGTGCGTAAAGTAACTGCCTTCGTTCTGCGATAAGAGACTCTGTGAGGGAGCTCCGAGCAAACATGGGAATCCGCCATTTACACAGACAATAAATCAAACCTCATAACAATTTCACAGCTCATCTGACTTGTAGAAACAGTGTAAACCTATATTGGCGGTTGTGGTGGTAGTGCTGCTGCTGCTGTGTGAGGGTTTCTGTGTATATGTGACTAAAAGGTGAGGGCAGGAGTGAAACTCTGTTTGCATTTCCCAGATTTCTTATCAACAATGTCGACTGTTGGAGAAACCTAATCTCACTGTGACCTTGAATCTGTGTGTGACAGAATAAACAAACTAACCCAACCCAACCCTAACAGCTGCAACAGCACTTATATATGGCTGTTTTTGATTTCTAGTGAAGACAATTGATAACAAAGTGATCTTTTTTGTATTTTTGATGAGTCCGAAGAATTTGTAAAATTAAAAAAAAAAGGAATTGGAACTGATACGTGGGATTTACTGTAATGAGAGTGTTCAACTTTGGCTTTTTAAATATGTTTTAAATAAAAAAAAAAAATGAAGCATAAAAGCATGTGCATACGGAGGACCAAAACTGACAGAAATATATAAATGGCCCAATAAATAAATCAATACAATTAAAATACAACAGTGAATTTATAAAAGTAGCTTTGTTTTATGCTTCCTATTTTAATTGACCTTCATATTTATTTATTTATTTCAGTTTAGTTCGAACAAATTAGATATTTAAACTGCAACTAATTCCCAAATCTGTTATTTGGTGTTTAGGCTTATTCAGGGTTACATGTTTATATTTCTGTGCAATTTTTGGCATTTTAGTGTAAATTTGTTTAGTTCTGCCTAAAAACATCTCGGCGCTGACCTCCTTAGGTGGAACGTGGTTACTGCTGAATTCTCCTGTTGTTTACAAAGGTACAACTTTACGTCAACACAGCATAAAACTCGAGAATAAAACCATCTCAAGCAGACACACATTCCATATTGGATGTGTTGAAATATAAAATGCATTTAAACATTTGACATGTCACATTCAAATTTTCTGTGGTTGCGCTGAAAGCAACAACCCGGACATAAGACGTCCTGTGTTCAGTGAGACCAATTGCTCCTGACAGAAATTGGAAGAAATCTTTATATTTCAATGTTTCTTACAGAAAGGACACAGATCTCTCAAACAAAACTTGCTGTTTCCTGTCCAGTGAGGAATGGCTTTCCATGGCAGAGCAGCAGCATTCAAACCTTGACATAAAATGACCGCACAATGGTGCAAGAAGCATGGATGAGAGAGTGCGCAGAGAAATAATGTGATTGGGCTGACTGTTATCCAAACAGAAGAGCTTTTGAGATAAATTAGAGCAGAGACTGTGAGCCAGGTCTTGTCATCCAACATCGGTGTCTGACCTCACGAATGTGCTTCTAAAAGAATGGCCAAAACTTCCCATAAACATTCCCAAATCCT
Organism: Girardinus metallicus; assembly: GCA_903067095.1. NCBI lineage: Eukaryota > Metazoa > Chordata > Actinopteri > Cyprinodontiformes > Poeciliidae > Girardinus > Girardinus metallicus. Next base: position 18,747 of record CAEGAE010015419.1, on the reverse strand, counting down.
GTGTTTTTTCCCACCACCATGTTTCACCAGCAATAAAAATCACCCATCATGTGGGTGATTTTTATTGCTGGTTTCCCACCTCCACACATAGTGTTTTGCATCTATGCCAAAAGTGTTATGTTTTTAGTCAGATCCGACCAGAGTACCATTGTTCACAAGTTGCAAAGTCTCCTGCTTAGTTTATATCGAATTTGAGGGGTTTGAATACTTTTGCTGTGCGCAATATTTACATTCATAGTGAACGGCCATAAAAATGCCCAGACTATCAGATTACAAAGCATGTTTTTCAAATGAGGATACTTTTTTTTTTAAACGCAGCTATACTTCAAATAGTATCCATAAAGTAAAAAACAAATTGAAAATTTGAAATTGTACCTCTTGATAAGTGCACTGACTTTCAGATATGTTACCACATGATGCATCAAGGCAGCGGCGTTAACTTTCAGTTCTTCAGTGGAAATTTACTAAATAAATCATTTGATGGGGGACGTAAGAAATCATCAAAACTTAAAAGAACTTTAATGTTATTTTAGCAAGAACACCCTCAGACGTCTTTAATAAACAGTTTCACCAAACATCCAAATTTATTGTGGTTTTCCACCACTGTCCGATCCAGCTGTAAAAACGGATGTTTGGCCGGTCAGTCAGTAAATCAGTCGTCATCTGGGATCTCGGCCCCCTTGTTCGCCACAACCAAAGACTGGCCGCAGTAGCTGGAAGGCAGCGGTCATAGCTGACAAAGCTGCAGCTGTTAAAAGTTGTGCAGCTTGTGGGTTTTTAAAGGTTGAGGCAAATGTAGACAAAGATTAGATACTATTCTTTTTGCTTCCTAACACTCTCTACTCTACCGATTATGAACTCCTCTGAACAAAGACTTCCTCCAGAGAGCTGGCGGATGGTTTGCCATACCAAAATCTCCAGGTATGACACACTTTTCCTTGCAGAACAGCATCCAGCTCTTGTGATTTGCAAACGTCTTAATAGCCCTTGAGCTTCTACATGATTAGAAGTGCAAACCTTAAGGTTCACTACTTAGATTTTACGTGAAATAGTAACACGAGGTAATACAGAGCAGCGAATTGGAAGGAAAACTATTTATTGTTTTTAGAAATGTTTCCCATTAAACAGTGTGGCAGGCATTTATATTTAACTTTCTAGAACCAAGAAGTCACAAAGCATCTTGGTCGCAGTTAAACTAACCTGGAAGTTTGTAACGAGATGAGATCAAAAGTTATTGGCCTGCATGTGAAACACTGGCAGAAAACCTTCGTACGTCAGATTAATTATACTTTACTAAATTAACAACCTTACAGGAAAAAAAAAGAAAACAAAGCAAAATACTATTTTACAAACAAATAAGTAACTAAAAAAGGAATAGGCTGTCACTCTGAATACGCTATCTCCCTGGTGAAACGTGGTGGCAGCGTCATGTGTGGGAATGCTTTTTTTCAGCAAGGAAGATGGATGTACCGTAAACATACAGTCAAAGCTACAATGAAATCATTTAGAGCTGCAATGGTTGCTATAAACTCTATCTGACCATGCCACACTTTTCAGACTTACATTTTCCAAAGCATCTTCCATCTCTAATTAGAAATTCAAGAAGTACTTTCCTAGCCACTGTATTTCCTATTTGTCTTTATCTTCAGCTTAAACATGTATGTACAAAATGTACGACTACAGGAAGAGTACCGTACACATCCCTCACTGCATATCTTTGTTTAAAAATGCTCCCAAGATGCACCAGGTGCAAGAAAAAGGTCAGGCGAAGAAAGCTGAGACCTCCTCCTGCTGATTGCTACCTCAGAGGCCAGTTTCCCTTTAATCATTCCCATGCATCTCGCAGGGATTGGGGAAAATTACCATCATAAGAGGCACACAGACACATGCTCTTCTTCCCAGGTTGAAGTAAACACAGCGGGAACTCCCTCTCTCTTTCTGCGCTCGTCCCGCACTCCCAGTCACCAAACAAATGCCGCAAATTGATCTAAAGCCAAAACATTGCGAAAGTGCAAACGATTTTTGAAGGCGGCTGCCTTATCTGATTTGAGCGGTAATCCCATGTGAAACAAGTCCCAGTAGGTATTCCTTCCCTTCCAGCCTCTAATTGCCTAAGCCGCACTAACTCTTCTCCGCTTTCCCGTTTTCTCTCTGCCTCTCATCTGCTCAGCCTCTCATTTCCCCAAGCTACAGCCATTAATTACCTCGCTCTTATAGGAAACAGATGACTTATAATAAATTGGGGTCATGTTTTGAATAGCTTTAATACTTCCACTCCAGTCTCCAAGCTCCGACATGAAAGCGTCGAGAAACGTCAGCTCAATCCGGAGCCCGAAATTCAACAGAGATTTGAGAGCGATGGGGCAGCTGAGTTAAACGCTGGAAACTCGCACAAGCTCATGTAGCAACATGGACTGATTGATCAGATAGAGGGAGTAAAAGGTTTACAATAGTCAGCTCCTTTATCTGGAGAAGTCTGTCATTTCTACTGTCAGTCCCAGGTCTAATTAAGGCCTCGCCTTGGCTTACCTCATCAGAAAGGCCATGGCTTGAGCTCAAGTTCTGAAATTCAAGATCTTCCTGATTAATGTAACAGAAGTGAGTGGATTGTAAAGTCCCCTTTCCCCCCACCTCTTTCCTCTCAGACTGTTTTGCTCCAGAGCAGCTAAATCCTCTTGGTTGTCCGTCTTCTTTGCTTTCAGGATTCGTCATGCATGGCTCCCCTCGCTGCGCTCCTCATCAGCGGCCACGGCTCTAATCTTCGAGCAGCAAGTCTCCGTCAGTGCCACACGGCGAGATTTCTCTTCCTGAAGTTTGATTGCACTCGTGTTTTGTAGCCCTGCTTGTGTTTAGAGCAACTTTGGAGGCAAACGCATGAATCGTCGGTTTATATCTGAGTTGGACAGCAGCCCGGGGGAATTTATGTGCCCTGCTTCCTTCGACGCTGACCAAAACACATGTTCACAGCAGAGCACTGTTGAGACTTTTTAATTCACCTCGTAAATCCATTTATTTATGTTCCCCTTTTCCATCTTATTCTGGACATGGACGATAAATATATTAAAGAGTCATTATCCCATTGGCTTCACTTGTAATCCACTTCAATTTAACAGGGAGAATTTTCCCATTAAAAGTCTAACTCTCCTTTTGGCCGCGGCCTGCGAAACAAATCTGGGCACGGCTGTTGTTCCAACGCTAAGCTCTGTCAATCTTACTCTGGTTCGCTTCAGGAAGACAAATGGCTTTAATTTTAGAGAAAAGCAGGAGAGCAAGACAGGAGCTCGGTCCGATGAGGGTTTTTTTTTTCTTTCAAGTCGTTACTGTACTCGGTCACTAAGTGAGGCCTTTATGTGCTTAATGAGACACATCATTCCTTGGCTCAGGCTGAATGTGGTCTCAAAATAATTACAATTAATTCCACCTGCAGCGACTCAGCACAGCGCTTTTATTTACAGAGTGGTTTTGAATTTCATTTATTTTAATTAAAGGGGACCCTTCTATGGTTTCTTTTAAACAAGTAAGTATTGGTCTGTGGCCTATACAAACCACCTTCATTACATTTTATTTATTTTTTGTTTTTTTGCACAAAATCCTTCTCAGATAATGAGATTTCACCTGCTCAATTCTGGCTATGTTGAGTTGATTTCAGAATAAGTTGTTTTAGAGCCTTTTAAGCAAAACAGATGCGCAATTGTACAACGGTGCATCTTTCCAAACTAAGCTATAATTGCTATAAACAATTATAGCAAAATCTAGACGTATTTCATGTGACTGAGGTCAAACTGTTGTGTTCACAGCCAAACAGACTTTAAAAAGAAACTGGAAGAAGAGCTAAAAGGAAATAAACAATATAACAAAAAAATCTAAGAAAGAAGTGGCAACAATTTATCCAGAAGTGAATATAAACGAACCTCTATTAATAAAATTATTCTTTTAAAAATAGAAAATGTTGCATCCAAAACTCAGAATAACCAGAAAAACTAAAATTAAGTCTAACTTATGTTCAGGAGTCCAAATAAATGTTTTTTTCTTCTGTCCGTTCAACAGCAGAGCGGCTGAAATTTAAAGATGCAATTCTTTGGCCAAACTGAAGGGCGGCGCTGTTCGAACAGTAGTTCCACAGTTTGGTTGCCGGCGTTTAGAAACGCAACTTTGATGTGGAGAATGGAAGGAGGATTATTTCAGAACGTCAATGTTTGTTCTGTCTTTGGAGTGTGAGCATCACGTCTGATGGACTTTTATTCTGAATAGTGCATGCACACTGACATTGGTGATCTTCAACTCACTAAGTTCTGCTTTGTGGCATCGGTGATTTATTTACTCTGTGTGAAAAGATCCACTCTGTAAATTCTGTGAATTATCTTCGAATTAAATTTCAATATTCTATGAGAGCCTTTAAGTGAATTATCAGCTGTGTTATTAAGAAAGTAAGTGAAGCCACGAGTTTCCCTTTCAGTTTCAAGATTTCAACACCAGTAGGTAAATGGTGCATCTTTGTTATCATTAGGCCATTTTGTGAAAATCAATCGCATGCTCTAAGTGCGATTGATTTTCACAAATCAATCGCACAAATCAAGTGCGATTGATTTGTTTTTACCCTGTTAAAACCCTAGCAGGGTAAAAACAGGGTTTTATCCTGTTAAAATCCTGTTAAAAATGGGTTTTAACAGGATAAAAACCCATTAAGATTCAAAAGAGTTCTATCCAAGAGGCAGCAACAAATACAACACAAAAAAATACACAGTTAAAAGAAAAGTGTGTATTTTATTGTGTCGTCAACAAACATTACAGATGGGAGACGCAGAGACTTTAATTTCGAGTTGGAAAACAATAAATAGTGGTTATCTTAATAACGTTTAAGGGTTTAAACATTGTTAAAAGATTGTTAGATCTGACAAAGTGCATGATCATGTGTAGCTAGAATGGAGTACATCAAGTTCAATCAGCATAAAAATGGAAATAAGTGTTTAATATAAGTGAGTCAAGAACAGATCCTTGTGGAACACCTTAGAAAACTAGACTTGGCGTCATCAGCGCTCACACACACAGGAACCATGCTATCATACGCCTTAGCATGTCAGTGGAAAGGGCTGATCAGTCACGTTTGTTGTTCAGGTTTCCAAATCTCTGTTTCCTCTGTCAATTGACTGCCTCCTGTTGCTGTAGGAAAGGCTGCAGACTGGCGTTACACAGTCCTGTTATATGCTACACAAAGCCTCTGAGACTTTGTGTAGCATATACAATTCAAACAGTAACGAAAGGCAAATAAGCGAATTCCTTACAGACAAAATATCAAACATCAAAGCATTGTGAGTAACGTGAGACGTCTGCAGGGTCTTCGTCACCCAAAACCACACTTCCTCTCAACTTCACCTCATTCAACATCATCCACTTATCCACTCTTTCAATGCAACACATCTGACTTCATGCAACTTTAACAAATCAAGCGTAAACAGCACAACCTGAGTCATATGATGCACTCAAAATATAGCATTATACAATGATATTCAGATGTTTATGCAAACTGTAATTGCTTGCATTTAATTGCACTTTGGCTGGCATGCAAAAATATAAAATTCATCGTTTTTATTTGCAAGGTTCTTTTTGTGGGTTATTTATAACCCACAAAAGCCGAGATGTAAGAAATTAGAGCGTTTAGTATAAAATAAATGGCACTAGGAATAACATACATTTAGATTTATTGCTCAAAAAGCCCAAGAAAGAGCAAGTTTTACTGAGATAATATAAACTCTATCACAGTCTGCATGTACGCTGCTGTTTTAAACTGTGGTCAAAAGCATCACAGTGTATCTTGGCAGGTGCACTCTCATCTCTGAGAACATAAATGTACAAATGTGTTGTCTGTGCACAAAAATGTAATTAAAATATTGAGCTTTTTTTTGTATTATATTTTTGTGTGCTTCTGAGTTTTCCTTTCTGTGCCTGTGTGTGCACAGACCACATTCCTGCAGCCCTCTGCTCCCCGCTGTCGCGGAGGAGGAAAACTTTAACGGCCCTGCAAGATATTTTACAGAAGAGGAACACACACTATTTGCTGTTAACTTTCCTTTTTATTGCTCCAGTACGAAGGCAAGGAAGGTGCCATGTGCGAGCTCTTTTCATTCTGCGTGCCAACTGATTTTACACATATGGCGAAGCAATTCAGAGAATTTAGCACTGAGCAGATTTTATGTTGTATTGTGTGAAAGCCATTGGAATGCCTGCGCAAAACCCCAGCCAGATACTTCCTAAATTAGGGAAGGAAGTCTAGTGATGGGAGAAGCATGATGAGGTGCCCAGGCATGAGTGGAGGACCATAGGTCCACTGGAATCAGTCTCCTTTCCTTCAGCCCGTCTGATCTTCTCGTTCTGCAGCCTTACATCCCACACTAAACAAATATACAATCCACTCCGGTTCTGTTTTGCTTCCCATGTCCCCTAGGTCCGACGCCCTGGACTTTGTCCTCCTCAGTGTCTACAATGCTGATTCTTTTGAGGTTAGGACAACAAACACCTTAATGTTAGGCCAGTCCAAAGAAAGCTGCACTTCCTGTACAATCAAAGCTGCTGTACGGAGGAAAAGATCAGAGGAGACTCAGAAGGTGTGGTCTCAGAAGACAACAAAAAATATTGTGTTTCACTTGGACTGTGTGTTTTTGCTCCCTTAAAACCTTAAAATATCCAGATTGTGTTCTGAACATTTTCAGATACTGGGAAAGATTTGGGTGGGCCGGAGGATTAGACTTCTACTTGAAATGAACTGCAAGTGCAAAATGTATTATCCTAGGATTTTATGTGGTGGACAAACACAAAGTAGTGCATATTTTTAATGTGGATGGAAACTGAAGCGTATTCTAAGGTTTTATTGGTGTACATGTGTGTTCAGTCTGCATTTTGTACAATCACCTTTCATTGCAAGGTTTTTTTTGGGATGAATCTCAACCAGTTTAGCTCATCTTAGAAGTCAGTTTTCAAGTTGTGTCACAGATTCTCATTTGGATTTTGATCTGGACTTTGACTAGGGCAATGTAGCCCATCAAATACATGGCAGAAAAAATGTAGCTCTGTTTGCATATTTAGAGTCATTGCCTTGCTGGTGAGCATTCATCCCACACTCTAACGTTTCTTATCCTCTAACATATTTTCATCCAGGATTGCCATGCATTGAGCTCCAACCCAACTCGTCCACTTTGACCAGCTTCTTTGGTCCTGCTGAAGAAAAGCATCCCAATGAATGTTGCTTTCTGAAACACACAACATCATGCTTGGAAGCCCAAAAGCAACATTTTTGTCTAAGTTTAAAGAAGCATTTTCTTCTACACAATTGTTGTTCCACCTGCATGTTTTGTGCCAAACTCCAAAAAATGTTTATTTTTCCCCCCAACAACAGTTTCCTCTTGCTTCTTGTCTATAAAGGTCAGATTTGTGAAGAGCACAGCTTGCAGGTGTCTGGTCCACCTCCTCTGGATTTGACATGATTTTCTTTCGGCTTCTTCTTGCCAGGTCTGTCAGTGTAGGGGAAGGCCATGTTTCCATAGGTTTGCAGTAGTGCCATTCATTTTCCATTTTCAGATTATAGATTGAATACTACTCTTCATAATTCTAAAGATTTTGGATATTGTTTTCACAGCCTAGCAACTCCTCAACTTTATTCCTGACGTGTTCGCTGTTTTCCTCTGTTTTCATCATGGCGTTTGTTCTCTGATGTTCTCTAACAAACCTCTGACGCCTCAACACCTGGATTCATATTGAGATTATATTATACACAGGTGGACTCCATTTGTTAACTATGTGATATGAAAAGGAAGTTGGTTGCTCTGGATTTTATTTACGGGTGTCAGAGTAACAGGCATGTAATAATTACATACCACACTTTGTTAACTTTTTTTGAATTTGTTTTGTGAGATTTTGGAGGGAAGAAATCAAAGCCAAGTCCCACTTCACTTCCACTTCACATAAATAAACTAGTTTAAGTTGATTTCCTACATTCAAACTGCAATGAAAACATAAAAAGCCTTTTGGTACCTTATGGAATGCCTTTGCAAACCCCGCAAGTAAATAAAACAAAACAAACACAGATTTTAGTGTCGGGGTGGGTGCGTGTGGGTGTGTGTGTGTGTGTGTTAACTAAATCACTGTATCCCAAATTGAAAAATGCCAGATTTAGGCTCCACAACATCCAGTTTTTTTTTCTTGCCTGGACGGACCTGAGTTCAGCTTCGGCTCCCTGATAAGCGGGACACATGCTTCCCAGCTTTGCGAGCCTGAAGAGAGCTGAAGCATGTTAAAGGCCCTGTGTGGGCCTTCAGTCTGCCTTTTCCTCTTTGCTTTCTTCCCCTCTGCGTTTGAGACATCTGGCTCTAAGCATCTTTAAGATTCCATCAATACCACAGCAAGAGCCGGGGTGGAGGGGAAACCCTGCAGCTGAAAAAAGCAGCCTCAGCAGTCTGAGTTCAGGCCAGCTTAAATCAACTCCAACAGTCTCTCTGTCATCTTACAAGGAGCCCAGAGATCCAAAGCCAGCCTTTAAAACATTTGAGCAATCAGAGAGGAACAAAGGATGAGGTGCAAAGAGGGAGCGGAGCGAGGCTGCCGTGCAGAAAGAGTCGTTTCCGTGTTTGCTGTCTTTGAATGACAGCTATGCAGTTCCTGTTGTTTGTGCTTTATTTAGGCAATTAGCTGTAATGGGTCCTCTGAGCTCTCTGGGTGTTCTGCAGGCACTTTCACACGCAGGCGCCGGATATACCTTATCAACACATCAGGCATATGCACTCAATCAGGGGCGCGCATCGAGGAGCACCTGTAAAAAATTATAGTGTGAATCTTCGAAGGGTTGGGGCGAGAATACAAGGAACCTGGTGTGCTTGTATGTAAGTGATGTGTGGTGGTTGTTTGTAGCCAAGTCTCAGTGGGCCTCTCCAGCCCGTGGCTCTCACTTTGTTCAAGCTCCGCCATGTGTTGCGCACATGTTCCCGTTCGCCCCGTGAATTCGTCTTTGTGTCTCTCGGCAGCATCCCTGATTGCAGTTGCTGTTTTTTTCCCTCTTGAGACAAAAATTGACCTTGTCTCGTATTTCCGCGTCAGTGAAAGCTCCTTGACATTTAATGAGATGGACATGCTATGTGCAACAGTGAGCGTTAGAATTACATGCAAACAAGTTTTTTTTCTTACTGAAAAAGTCAACATTTTCCTGGTTTCGTTGTGATGAGGCATTATGGCTGTAGAGTTTACCGCAGCACTGGTGATCCCTGAAGGTGAAGGCTGATGTGGTTTTTGGTAGAGATCTTTGTCTGTTTTGAAGCAGCACAGCAGTTTCCTCTTTAATTTTAAAGCTGCAGAATGTAACTTTTAGAAAAATCTGTTGTTTCACATATTTGTTAAAACTGTCACCATGTTGTGACAGTGTAATATGAGACAGACGATCTGTGAAAAGGTCGAGCTCCTCCTTCCAGTACTACCATTACTGAGTGAAGAAATGCACCTCCTGGTCAGGAACAACCAATCAGAGCCAGGAGGAGAGTCTTAGCAGTTGTCAATCAACATCGTGTCTGTGCTGCAAAATGTACTAATGGCAGAGAATCAATCAAATTTCATTTGTATAGCACCTTTCAGCAACAAGAAAACAACTTACCATTACAGGAAAACTGCTTGTCCTCCGTCATCGCTGCCCATGCTAGCTAGCCTGAGCATTCACAGACTCCATTGTGTAGATCTAAATATAGCATAGCAGAGTGCGAGAGGGAGAGTGTGACAGCGCTAAGACTCTCCTCCTGGCCCTGATTGGTTGTTTCTGGCAGATAAGAAGGCCATAATGATTTCTTTCTAAGAACAGCATGCAAAATATTGCTGTAGCAATTTAAATAATTTTTAGAATAAGCAGAAGCGATGTCACAACGTAAAATACAGTCACTGCTGTAAAATACGATTTTACTTACGTAAGAAAAAGGGCAGAATGATTACAGAGTTGAAATGTCATACTGTCTTTGATGTTAGCAATTATTACAGTTGGCTATAAAACTCCTGGAGTGTGAATATGTGTGTGAATGGGTACAGTGTTTTGGAGTCCTCTGGATTTGATAGTGGGCTTTTCAAGGAAAGACCATTTTTCCATTTAAAATTCTGCCAATATTCTTAAATACAGGATCTCTATGATAGCTCTGCAGTAACACTATTAGCCTTTCTATTATCCTCTGAAGGTCAGATTCTCTCTCACTCTCTTAGAGGCTGGATGAATTACAATCATGATTTGACACGTCGTTGAAAATGTTTAAGCAGCTGCTTATAGCTTACTTTGAGACTTCTTTCCTCAGTTATAGCAAGTTGGCTGTACCCAGGTGTGGCGTGTTCACTAGTGGGAGTTTATGGGGGTTTGTTTATTTGTTGTACCTTATTTGTTTTGGTACGTTTCTGGTTCTGGAGAAACCTTGGGCAGGAACAGCTGCTGCTCTGAGTAAAACCCGTGAAACAAAATTGAGGTTATTAATCTCCACTCCCAGATGTCAGGAACAGGATTCAGAAATGATTTACATAATGCAAATAAATGTATTTATCTTAATCCAGAGGAAATATTACACAGTCACCCTAACCCTAACCCTAAGGCAGACTGATGGATGACCTGTACAAAGCATAGCAAATAAAACTGCTTTAAATGGTCTCATTTTGCTACATGTGTAGGCAGATAAATCCTGCAGTCCTGAATGAAAATATAACAGACTTAAATGCTTCCTGGGGAAAGCCTTCTCAGACTGAACTCTTCCTGTTTTGTCTCCAACCTTTCTTCACATTCTGGTCTCACTGACTCATCCTGAGCCCCCACTGTGACACAGATAGAGATTCCCACAGATGGAAACATGTTCACACAGAAAACATTTAACCACACATAGACACATCCACCCTCCTCCCTCCACTTTTATTGGCCAGAGCGGAGCTCAGCACATTTTTGTGAGCCTTATTGACACCCTGGAAGGACCTAGATTTCGAGGAGATTCTGACACTAGGAGCATTTTGTTATTCTTTGGTTTTTGCTGGAGAGAGTATTCCTCCATGTTGGAGCCACAGACAAATTATAGTTCAGACAAATATTTCAGCTGCACCACATCACATCAGTAAATTTAGGATCTGAACGTATTGCTGCACATTTTAATCTGGCATTGTGCAGACCGATCCATGGCAGACTATTTAGCACCTTAATCCTCACAACACATTCTTCTTTAACTTATTTTAAATATCAACTTATAGCTGACATGGCTGTAAGCTGATGTAGCCTGTTCAGCTTTATTAGAGCAATAAATGTTTGAAAGGTATCTTTTAGCTATTGCTATGATAATATAGTTCAGGTTAATTTAGAAAATACTGTATGCTGTGATAATGCATCTTTACTCTAATACATTCATACAAATTACACCAGTCATTTATTTACTCAGCTATTTGAATATACATGTAAAGGACTATTATCAAATATTATTTGAATTTATTGAATTACAGATGGTATTTTTATACCAGAATGATGCTGCATGATTTTTCATGTTATGTGAGAGATTAATTTGTGTTTTATATTTCTTAATTTTGCAGAGTTTCACTTTTAAATCGGGATTTTCTGAACAATAATTTGTCCCAAATACTGATACGGAAGTACTTTAGGAGTATTTACAGCTGCAGAGTCTAAGCATGATGCTACATTAAAATCACGTATCTGTTTGCAAACCCACAGTCCAGATTCTGCAGTGTCTGTTTCCTGACAGTGAGACATTTTGTCCTATATAAGCTTCTTGAGGACAGTCTCACATTCTTAAAGAGGACCAATTAAATGGAGTGTAAAACATTTTCTAGTATGCACTGTTTTGATATGACTTGTTGACAATTCAGCTTGTAATATATTTCTCTGCAATTCCAGTTGATTACGTGCAAATGAAAAAAATTTGCTCTGTTTTTGAGCTTTTTGGAGTTTAGCGACTTTAAAGATTAAGTTGATTTATTCACAGCAGTCCTCTAAAATATTAACAAAAAAAAAAAATCAGATTGTTGGTTCAGTGTTACTCACGAGGACTTAAAGAACATACAGACACAAGATCATTTTTCAGCCGTTCAGGATTTTTTTTATGGAAACCTCTCACGGAGTTGAACAGAACAATTGAACAATACTGAAACAGTCGGGGGTTCATGCAAATATTTACACAGTTTAGTCAGATCTGGGTATCGTGTATGTTATATGTTATCCAAAGAACACGAACTGCTCTTGTTTCCAGGATAGAAGATATCTGTTCAGGTCCACTCTCAGGACACATTTTCAGGATTCAAAACTTCAAATTATTCTAAAAGCCACATCTGCTGTGTTTTTCTCCCACAAGACGTTAGTTGAACAAAACAATTTGCACCAACTACATTACAATTTTGCAAGCTGCAGTGGTGACAAAAGGCAGGCAATATTTGGTCTGCAAATTGCAACTGCACAGTTTGCCGTGTGTACGACAAACATAAAAATTGCAAACAGCGGGAATCAAGAAGTTTAGTCAGCGACAGTACCGATCATTTTAAAATCTCTCCATTAGGGCCGTGACCGAACACGCCAAGAGTCAAACAAAACTTTGCAACAAACTTTACACCACCAAAATTGACTGTAACTTCAATTGTTTATGGCTAGAAAGCAAGAGTATCATGTTAAAAAATTTACTTAAAACAAAATCTACCTAATTAATAAAATCATTTTTAACCAGGTTGCTGTGTTCCATGCAGTTACTCTTATGATCCACAGTTTTTTAACAGTATGTCTTAGACTGGAGCGCTTTGCATGAACATAAAGTGTGGGTGGTTTTACTTTAGAGCACCGTGTCCTCCTCTCATGTTATCCCTCTCATAATGAACCCAACTAATAAGCAGCAGCCTGCTGTGATCCGGGGTCTATAAATAGACTTTCTTGTGCTTCGGGCTTCTTTCAACAAGGCCCCCAAAGTGGTCTTTGAAAGTCTCCACCGACGTTGGCAATAGAGTGGCTAATGTCAAACACATGTGGACGACAGGAAAAGACTTTCCTCCACTACATGCAAAGACATCTCTTCTTCTGGAGGGATAATTACCAGGTTTCTCCTCTCTGAACTTTTCTTTTACTTTCACACAGACGCATGCTTGACTTTGAGCTGTTTAATCTCGCCGTCTATTTGGCTCTATCTGTTTGGCTTCTTTGTCTGGGTGCTCATTGCGTGAGCGCGTGTGTGCTGCATGCATGCCTCTCGACACATTTGCTGCTCACTATGCCGTGACTCAGATGCCAGCGGAACAGGGGACGTCTCCCACAACCAACTGCACATACTTCTCAAGTCAAGATTTGCAAGTGTCTCTCAGACAGCTCCCACCCTTGTGAACAGAACAAGGCTCTGTAGGGAGGAAACTGAACCCACTCGACATTCAGAAGAGTAAAGAATTGCACATTGTGTGTGTGTCCAATGAATTTCTGAAATTACAAACTTTTTTTTTTTTTGCTGCAGAGATCTGTGAAAAATGATTCATTAGCATATATAGGTCTTACAGGGTTTGATATGTCAGAAGGCCGTTCGTTCTAGAGTCTGGTGAGCCCCCTCCCTCCCGTCCTGCTGACTTCTGTCCATCCCCTCGCCACTTCCCCTTGCCTTTGAAGCCCACCACCCTTCTCAGCTGCTTTCACACAGGATGCCCAACATCCTGTAAGAGACAGGAAGAAGGCCTGCTTGTGGTCCAACATGCAATCTTTAAGCCACACCAGTCGTCCGTATTCCTCTCCAAGCTGACGCAGTGACGAAGAGACGGATCATGTTTAAAGACACATTGAGCAACTACTGCTCAATCACCAAAAAGCAAAACAAAAAAAAAATCCTAGTCAGTGTCTGAGATCCGCTCCAGATCGGTGAGGATCTGAACAGCTGCCACCAATTTTCCGGGGCGTCTAGCATGTGGTTCAGTGAGGACGATGCAGACGGCCATCTGCTGCAGGACTACAGAAGGAGTAGCTGTCGCGACATGAAAAACCTAATTTAGACAAAGAATTTGGTTACCAGTCTTCCAGATTGAACTCATATAAATGCTAAACCAGAAGTCTGGGGTGATGATGAGATATGAGAGCAATACATGCATCCTGTCCAGATTTAGCCTAAACACACATGTTGTCTGGGCCCTAAAAACTTTTCAACCCTCTTTTTATCCACGTCCTCTTGTGGAAGGCAGTGTCGTCTTTTCCAGGTGTTTTCATCACGTTTGTGGGGAACGGTCAACGATGCTGAACAACGTCAGTAAAATACAACCAGGCATAAGAAATGTGCATTTCTTTGATTTCATCCACTCATGAAGAGGTTTTGTTAAAGGTTGAAGTATTTCCTTAACTCAAAAAAATTAAAAAATCTATTCCACCAACCCATTAAATGATGTGTCAAAGTCAAGGCCTGAGGGCCAAATCAGGCCCGTCGTAGCTTTTTATGTGGCCCTCTAGACTCTAGAGGAACACATAACAAGATAACAGCTGTGTGTTTAAATATTGTTTTACCAGTCAGTTTTAAAGCCCTTCTAGGGACAATTAGCTGAGCTGCTGTTCTGTTCAGTTTGTCTGTGTCCCTATGAAATAAACTTAAATAAATTAATCAAAGACAGATTTTTTTCTGTATGCTGCCAGATTACTTCAATATGAAAAGATGTTCAGTATCTAATTTAAAGAAGTACTCACCAAATGCAGAGACAGCTTTTTATTCATATTTTAACAGGTTCTTAATGTCAATACATTCTGTCTCAAGGCAGCCCTTTGTCTACATTCATGATCTTGACGTGACCCAAATGCGTTGACTCATACACAAAATGTACTAACAAAATTGGTGGCTTTTGGCTCTTCATCCAGGGCGGCACAGCATGGTGGGGGACCAAGAGCGCTCTGAAAAAAAAAGTAATTTTCAAGTTGTGCTGTTCATGAGTTTTCTATTGTTTACTTGCATATTCAGTCAATAGGGAGTGGATGTCTATCCCATGTATATGCATTTATCACTTTATTTGGCTCTGCACAATGAAGTTATAAATAGAATCTGATCCACTTAAACAGGGCGATATTACTCTTCTAAAATAATTTGGAGTATTTTTAATCACCTCTGTTTCAAAATCAAAAATTCTTAGATTGGACAAGAGCCGACTGAGGCCGAGATACGACCAGGTTGACTTGTCATATCAATTGATTGACTAATCGATTGAGTGAGTCGGACTGTCTCTCTGTCTAGTGTCTTAACGTCCCTGGTGAGCTACTCATAAATGCGAGCCACCATTTTTATTTTAAAACACACTTTGTCAATGGAGTGTGTGTTTGGTTATGCGTGGGTCGGCAGAGGGTGGGGCTTCTGTGAGGGGGTTTGGAGAACAAGTGGTTTGGTCTCAGCACCACTAAAAAAACCACCTTTACTTACCACCCAGTGTCACTGCCACCCTGATCTAGCAGTCTGATGACTTTACTCGTTGCCTAAAGGGAGGTAACTAAAAACCTAACACCCCCCCATTTTATGAGCTCATCGCCATCTTTGTTTAGGGTAGACATGCCAGATTGTCAGAATAAAGCTATTTAGTGCCATGAAAACAAGTCCACACCCTAACTGCTTGGCCTGGTTCCAGAGAAGACAGCGGTGCTGGTATTCATGAACAAACGAGTCCCCCGAAAGGAGAAGGATTGTTTCTCTACCCAGCAGCCGGGGTTTAACTGCAGTCAGGAGTAATCAGCCTCCTTCAGGTGTCTGAGGCCACCCTGCCCTCATCTGCCACAACAGGCAGAAAGCGCGGAGCTGTAATTTAGGCCATTAAGATGCAGGAGAGGTGCAAAGCAGCTGCAGGCTGGCAGGGCGACAGGTTCTCACACCACGCCCTGACGTTTTCCGTCCAAAAGGAGGGGGGAGGTGGATCCTGGCCCAGACTCATTTCTGAAAGTCACCTCACCTGGCTTGTGTCTGAATGGGTCAGACATCAAAATATGAAATGACTCCTGTGAGTTTGCATTTGCCAGCTACATTTGCACAGAAATGTACTCAGGTACAAATGGATAGGCATGAAACAGAATCCCCACTGGCAGAGCTGGAGGTTTTGGTATTTCCTTAACTTTGTTTAAGACCTGGCAGTGGATTGAGCAGAAGGATTGGCTGCAGTGAAAAAGATGGCTTTTTACTATACGTGGCTCCACAGAGCAGCACTAAAAGAAAGAACGGGACAAGAGGACATGAGAAAGACGTGTAATTCATAATTTAAATAGTCACACGAAGCACAATCCCGATTAAAAACTGTCAATAAGAAACCTGGTAGGGTCAGATAGAGAAATGCTGCTAACTGGTCTGAACTTGTCAAACAAAACTGCTGCTTTTGTACTTTTCTCCTACATTTGGTCAGTATCAGCAGCATACGACTACAACAAATGATTTTTTTAAATATAAACTCGTGCAGTCATACAAAAACACTCCTTTGAATAACATATGGACAAAAAAAAATTCTCAGCTTAATACCGCACAGAAGAATAGTAAAAAAAAAGGATGCATTTTTATTTGCTCTCTGGTTTTTCTGCCATGTTTCATATTTTATGTGACTATCAAAATGTAATTAGGTGAAGGATGAATGTGGTGCTGCACATAACAGTTCAAACGCAGCACTTTGGAAACAGCTGCACAAAGAGATATGGAAAGTCTTTCGAAGACCTTGGTTGGTTTGCTAATTTAGGAAAAGCAGAAGTTTTATTTTCTCCACAAATTAAAAGAATTTACTTCATAATTTTAAGATAATTTCTTTATTTTTTTGCCTTTTCTCAAGCCTTTCTAAGTTTTGCATGCATCTCTGTCTCTCATTCGTCTGTCAAACTGCACTTTGGAGCACCTTAAGTCTTGGCAGAATTATCAAGTATTTCTTTCCGTGGAAGTCAGCAGTGACAGGAGACATCTAGTGGCCAGTTTGTATTCATCGCTTAAACTCAAGTCACCACAGACTAAAGAAATTAAATTAATTAAACTTGCAAAAGATGTGTGCAACATGCACCTACTGCATGTTGCTCTGACCTCTAGGAGTCAGTGTAAGTTTCTCTTCCTCGTTTCTCGCCTCCTGTCCTCGTCGTCTCGGAGGCTTCAGATTTAATTGTGTTTATTCTTGAAACCATGTTCTGCCTTCTCCAGTAGACCTTTACTAAAACAGGAGCTCCGCTGGGTGGTGTTTTGGTTGGCATGCTCGAATATCCCCAATCTACAACTTTATGGAAATATAAACATTTAAAATAAAATCATTACCTGCTGACAATATTATACTAAAAATTTATAAGATAAGTCGACATCCTCAGCTTTAAGCTCGTTTACAACAGGAATGCGGCGTAGCGAAGGTGTACTACAAACCTGCTGACACACTTCTAGAAATGAATATGTTTGGATTGGCACAGAGGCTCCCCAGCTGGCCCCACAGGTCAGGTTTTATTACGCTCCTGAGAGGCCACCTCTGTTCACCTTCTCACCAGACCCGTTCACGCAGACAGTTACCGACCCGATGGTTTCTGTCAGCATTTCTTGCTTTTTGACAAAACACCCAAACTTTATCAGGTTGTGTTTTTTTTGTTTTTTTGTCACATTACAGGCGCAAATTATCAATACGTGTTATCGAAAATCCGAAAAGTATGATATGCATTTCCAATCAACCCGTTTAACAGAGACACCTTAAAATGAAATATACAGTGAAACCAGCTGTGGCCAGTTTGGATTCATCGCTTAAACTCAAGTCACCACAGACTAAAGAAATTAAATTAATTAAACTTGCAAAAGATGTGTGCACACAGGTAGAAGGAAGTTCATCAACTTTTTTCTATGAAGCATTGAGTGCTATAATGCTAAAGGTTTAGGATATCTGTTTATCCTCTTAGATCAGTTCTTTCCTCTGTTTGGTTCTTGGTTTATTATTTAATTTAAGTTCCTTTTATTGCTGTTCCTTCTAGTTGTAGTTTATGTTAGTTTCCGATCTTTTATGCTCATTACTCTCATTCCTCTGTTCCATTTATCTTCCCCAGTCAGCCTGCTTTCTTACCTGCTTTATATCTCCCAATTTCGGTTTGCCTGTTGTCTTACCCAGCTGTCCCTACTCACCTATAATTAGCTCTTCTGGTTCCTTTGTCACTTCAACCCACACTCTGTAAGCTCTTCCGTTTGGATTATTCTCCATGGTATTCCATGACCTACTTGTGATTTCCATCCATCATTTGGCCTGTTTGCTGCAGCTTCAAGTTCCTCATTTCTATTAAAGATGTGTTCAGTGATAATTCCAAGTTTCTGTCTGTACTTTGATCCAACTGCAAACCCAAACCGTATAACTGCTTTTGGCAGAGAACAATAATGAACCAACCAAGAAATACACAAAGCAGTATTAGGTTATAAAACAATATCCCAAGGACTGAACACTTTACAAAAGACTGTTTACTCGCCTTGAACGGGAAAGAATGTCTGACACATATTCTGAGAAACAGACAGGGTGCTCATAACTTTGTCAAGGGCAACAAATATCTCCAACCCAAGTGAGAGAATCTGTTGCTGAGACTTTGCACTTTACAAATCTAGCCTGCATGGTGCCAAAAAGGAAGCCATATGTAACTCAGTTTGAAGTTTACCATGAGCCATTGAGAGACAGCAACCATGTGAAAGATGACGGTCTGGTCTGATGAAACCAAAGCTGAACTTTCTGGCCGTCATCCAGAGATCTATGTGTGGCAAAATATATATATATATATATATATATATATATATA
>CAEGAE010015418.1:0-101111 GCA_903067095.1 Girardinus metallicus | reverse complement strand
TATATGCCCACCCTTCAAACAATACCACCACCTGCCACTGATACATATCTACATGCAAATACAAGGGATAATAGCAGAGTGGCTAATTTTCATCTCACTGTCTCACTGATAGGTTGATGTATATTATGTTTAATAATAATAATGAAAAAAATCATTAGACTATTTTACAAAAAAAAAAATCACAAAGGACAAAAGGTGATAAGTGAATAGTTTTTCAATTTGTAATCTATAATCGTTTGATAATTTTCACTTTAATTTGACAAGGTGAATCTTGTTAGCATGACAGCGCTAAAAATAGTTAAGCTACACTAAGCTAAACAGGCGAATTGTGTGACTAGAAAAGTTAGCATGTGCCATAGGCTGCTGTAACAGACCAATCTACTGCATAATTTTCCCACTCTAAACAGCTCTGTGTGTTTTACTTGGGTAAATAAATGCTTGTGTTATTCAAGTTTTGGCTCCTCTGTTGGAACATGGATGGGGTTGTTCACTTCACAAGTGGACAAAATAAAACCGAAATCTGAGCTGAAAAGTTTGCTTATGGCCTTCAGGATTAAGACGGGCTGTTTAAGATGTAAAGCTACTCAACAGGAACACAGATCATCATCATTAGTGGTTAGTTCAAAGCACCAACATGCCAATTATGGCCTGAGATATCTGCCTGTGTGGCTTTACCCTCTTAATCTTCTTTTTCTTTTCTTTTTTTTCCATTTTTTCTGAAGATTTTCAAACATAAACTCGTTGTTTGTGTCATTAATTATGCATAATTAGGCTCAACTAAGAATCTCCAACTATTAATTTGATAAATAGATTTTGGGTTATAAATAATCTGTTTCAAAAGTCAAAAGACTGAGAAAATTTGACTTAAGAACAAAAAGATGTTTGGGCTAAATTAAGCAAATTCTGACAAACATGGAAGAACTATGAAGCTAAACTAACTGTCTCTGCCTAATAAATGCGTCAAATTTCAGTTTGAAGTTTAATTCTGATCATCAACCAACCGCTGCACCGCGAGCCGATAGCTTCGCCTCGCTGCTGTGAGCATTATGAAACATGCAGAGCCCTTATGACACACATCAATCATAATCCTGTCCAACTTCCTCAAAGCCAACGCGTTGAGTCACCTCTAATACGTGTGCTCGCTACCTGTGCAAATCCAGATTCCCTCCAATCTTTCGAGCTGTTCTTAAGCAGCATATGTTTGAGGTTACTCGTAGTTTGTTTTTGACAAGTGTGTTTTCTATCTTCATAAGCCACTTTAACGCTGACCCTGTGAAACTTCTCACACTGCCCAACGTGGGGCGAGTGCTGCGTCTGCTGGGGATGTTACGATACTTTGATTTTTGTGAATATTTTGGGAGGGAAATCGGAGCAAAGCATCAACTGTGTTATGTAGAATCTGTAATCAGAACAAGCGTCAAGTTCAGGTTTGATTAGAATATATACTGTGTACAGTCATAAAAGAAGACAAAATGAAAACGCTCCATTTAATATTCAATTCTTTATAATGAAAGGTTCACATGACAATGATTAAAAAAAAAGATTTCTGGAAAAGTGATGTAAATAGAATAAAATAACAGAAATTGACATGGTTTTACTTAAGAAGCAAAAGTTAGCAAAGCCTCTGCTACATTAGTTAAGATTTGAGTTCTAAAATAAAGTGTTTTTTATATGTTTCTTAAAACTGCCACCAGGTCGTGACAGTGTGTTATGAGACACATAATAAGCCTCTTAACACATTAGCACTGCTAATGTTGTAGCACTGCTACTATTGCCGTAGTAATGAAACGCTCCTGACCAAAAACAACCAATCAGAGCCAGGAGGAGGGTCTTAGTGCTGTTAATTAACCTCATGAACATGCTATAAAGTGAGTTAGTGACAGAGTAATGACTTATAGTTACAGAAAAACAGTTTTTTCACCATCATCCGTGGCTATACTAACTAGCTTTAGCATTCATAGCAGGCTGTGCTAAATCTTTATTGTAGCACAGTCAAAGAGAGAGACTGTGAGAAGCATACACAAGCTTGATTGGCAGCGAATAATTCCTTTATATTGATGAAAATGTTCTAGTTCCATTGGCAGATTAGTTCACTTATAACAAGAAATTTTCCCCATAAGTAAAATAATCTGATAATAAAACGAGCACTTTTTACTGACTTACATCAAATTCCTATATCTTGGTGAAAAGTTACTTCTAAGTTACTTTTTGTCATGTTTGCACTAGAAACTAGACCAAAAATTCTTGGTAAGATTTCAGATTTTTTGCAGTGTAGAATTTATTGAGCTTTACTTGTAAACACCCTTCATCCCAATACCAGCACACTATAGAAAATGGGACGGCACCATAACTAATAACTAACATCATTTACAAATATGATAGAAGTTGCTGTTTCACAAAAATACACTTCTTTCATATTAAAGCCCAATTAAAGCACATTTTTAGATACATAAAAACACATAAACTAAAAAAAATACACACCGGTTTTAAAATACTATAAAATGTAATAAAATGACTAAAACACTTACTCTATATGTTAACTCTAAACTTTTAATTTGACTGTAGTTTTATATAGGGTTTTGTTCCTAAACTCTCGTCGTCAGATTTAAAAATCTTTGTGCTTGTGCGTACGCTGATGACTTTTCTTTCAGCTTTGCCAACGAACAAGAAACATACATGCCTGTGTCTGGGTGTGTACTCGCTCTCTCTCTCTTCTTTTTTTTTGTCCTGGCACTCAGTCGATTCAAGGTGTAAAACAAGAGATAATGGCAGCGTTTCATAAATAATGCAAAAGACAAATCTGCTTCCTGTGTGTAGTATTTGTGTGTCCGCATCATGCAAGAGTGAGACCGCCCTGTCAGCACTCTGGCTTCTCTCCACTCCAGCACCTTCCTGACATCCAAGAGACACCCCCCACCCCCAATCCCTCTACTCCACCCTGTAGGTGGAGGTTTAATCCGCTCCCTGCCTCGCTCCCTTCTCGCTGTCTCCAAGCAAACGTGGAAAACACACTCGCAGTGTTCAGACACCCTCCATCAGGTTTTAATCTCAGAACGCAACGCTGCCCGCACCTTGCTCCTCCTTCCCCATGGGCTGACTAAGACAGAAAAAATAAATAAATAAAAAATACAGAGAAGACAAATGACTCATTTTATGGTGCAAGAAAATTACTGCCTGGGAGATATTACAAGGTGTATGTATATATTTATTGTAGGAGGAGATGAGATTTAAGGCCTATTTTTTGCGAGAATTGAAAATAATGGAGCAGGTTGGAGGAAATCGTGCATGTGCGGCCGGTTTGCAAATGAGAGCCTTGTCTGAGGAAGCGAGTTCTATGTATGCCGTGACATTCAGCGTACAGCCCACTGTATATGCTATGCTATGCCTCCGGGATGAGTTTAGCTTGAATCGATAGTGGATAAAAGATTGTAGGGGAAAAAGAAGTCAAGCGCAGTGCTCAGGATGTTTTCTCGTCCTGTAAGAAAAATGCACTTTAGCAGATTTTTTGTTCGCTGGATAGTTACCAGAATGCATGTTGTTGTGGCTGGAGGGCATGTTAACCTGTAAACGTAGCACCATGTATTCCGGCTGGATGATTGTTTGTGTAGCGCAACGCTCTCATCTCAACGCCAATGAGTTGTTGACGAACGCTAAGCGGTATTAGCCTAACCGAATGGCATCTTTTTCCTGGTCATGTCCACTTTTCATGTTCTGTGCAGTTCAGCTGCACAAATTTAAGGAACATCCACGCATTGATTTGTTCCAAACATCTGCTCAGAGTCACCTGGTGATATTGTGATGTAGATCTGTGCATCATCTGTATAGTTACGATAGCTAGTCATTTGTTGTTATAACCTGAGGTAGTGGAAATAGTAGGGGTCCCAGGATTGAATCTCTGGATACCCCTCATGTAATTTTTTGTCCATTCTGATGAGAAGTTACCGATTGACACAAAGAAGTCCCTGTTCTTCAGCTAAGATTCAGACTAATTGAGTACTGGACCAAAGAACCCTACCCAACTCTGCAGTTGTCCAATAACTTTAGACCAATAAAAAAGATGGAAGGGAAATGAGAGAGGAAGAGTTCTTAAATAAACAAGGAAAAATTGACCCAATACTGCTAAATTGATACATATAGCATACAGATGTTTCTTTTCATATGATAAATGTGATACGGAAGGCACAAAGTGCTTCAGCTGAGACAGAAAAGTACTTGAATGAACAAGTTCTGATCTCTTATTCTCCTATTCTGGATATAGAAAACAGCAAGGAATTGATTTACCTTCACTACTTCTTTTTGTTTTGCAGTTCAAAATTAACAGCCCCCCACCCCTTTAATCTTTAAACAGAAGATTTTCACGTTGCTTTTTATTGTGTATTCACGCAAGTCCCATTTAGTCGCAAGTGGTTGCTTACTTCCCCACCAGGCTAAGCATCATTTGTTTATTTTAAATAAGTTTTTTTTTATTAATAATTAATAGTGACAGATTGAGCTAAGCTGAACTCTCTTCACTTGCTCATTAGCCTCACATGCTATTATTTCCAAATTATGATCCCTGCTTGTGCGCCTCTGAATTTTTTGTAACTTCATATTTTAACACAAAAACATGGTGTGTCACAGGTGCCCCAACGCCTCTAACACCATACTTAGCAGGTTTTCTGGGAGAAATCCCGCCAATCCATTTGCTTAGAAAGTCCAGTTCATTTGGGAAGTGAATGCGCAATCGAACTCTAATGGTTCACCTACAAACCCAAGCTTTGGTTTTTTTGAAGTCAACTCTGTTGCGGTTTGAAAGCCCATGTAGACCCAAAAAGCAAAAACAGGAAGTTCACAGATCTTGTTCACTGTTCTTCTGGATAAAAGCAAGCAAAACCGACGTGAGAAATCACAGTAAGGGTCTAACACCGCAGGCAGAAAGTGTTTCTGGTATTTCACCAAAGACAAAAGAGAAATCCTAGAACGGCTAAAATCTCCATTTTTGTTTTCCATGTTGTGAAGAAGGAAAGTGCACCCATCTTCTCTTTTTTTTGTCAGTTTTTTTAGTACTTCTTGGAACGGAGCCCCTGCAGGTGAGGCTGTGAATAGGTTTTTTTTACTAGTTTGGATCGTTTGACAAAGTGCGGTGTGAAAGGGAACTACACCAGCTGAATATGCAACAAATGTTGCAATTTTGTTCCCCAATCAAACCGAGTCTACCAGACTATCAGGTGTGAAAACACCCTGACACGCCACGTTGGACTCTACTTGTAAAAAACAACAGGGTGGGGTGTAGTGCCCGCTTGACGGATGGGTCGATCTGTACATCTGAACGACAGGAACGCTGCTTATCATGTTCCTAATCGTCAGGCGACTGACATCTGTCACCTTCGGTCTCCCTTCTTCCCGAGTCTCTTCCTGGCCTCTGAACACACACCAAAGGCGTCTCGCACGAAGCTAAAAAAAAAATACAAACACACACACTATTCCGCCGTAGTGCCGAGTCCCCGCTTTCCAAAGCATCTCTGCCACTTATCTCTCTCATCACTCAAACTGTTTGCCATAGCACTCCTCCTTCCTCTGCAGCGCGCTGGGGACGGAAAGGGACAGGGGGAAGACAGAGCGGACGATTCATTCATTCGGGAGGGCTCATATGTTCTGAAAGGTGCTGCTTTGGCAGCGAAAACCTTCCTCTGACATGTGTCCGATTGATACGTCGAAGTGGCTGCCCACTCAGCAGAAGTGATGGAACAATTCCTCTCGTCTGCAGATTGGAAGATGAGAAACTAATGTTTGGGGCGGAGGGGGGAGAGAGAGAGATTGAAGTGCCACAACCGGCTGAGGATTCCAGCTATCACCTCCGGCACTCGTTGGGTCTTGTCTTATCGATTTTATTTATGTCCCACACAACATTGCTTCCAACTCTTCTTACCGTCATCATCACCACTAGCGGCGGTCATCACGTCCAACGGCTTTATTTCACTTCAGTCCATCCAACGGCGTAACGAGCAAACACTGTAATTATAACAGCCTTCTTGCAAGTACGATGGAGTTGCACAGAAATAATAACAGATGCTTTCATATATAAAATGGCTAACATCTAAGCGCAAAACATGTAATCCATGACACGCAAGGTCAGTTGACGTAATAATGTACGTCAAATGTGGGCAAATACTTTTTGGAAAAATAACAATTATCCATTGAGTACATGACAGTGACAGCTATTCTGATGAGTTACGTCTGTTTTCTTTACCTTCAGATTTGGAATGAAAGCAATAGAAGATATAGGATCGGAGATGTAGAGAGGAAATGTGATTCATGGGATTAATACAGATTGTGAAAACTGAGACAGTTATCATCAGTAGTTTGACTGATGAATCTTCCGAAAAACTCCAGCTTAAGTATTGCCCCACTTGATATAGAGATGTACATGAAAAAAAAATACGCTCCAACTTTACTTGTATGTCTTTGAATACACTTTCAAATATTTTGACAGTTGTGGATATTTGTGTTCATTCCTACAATGTTTAGCAAAAACTACAACCTAAAATTTTAAGTTTTTAACTGACACGAAGTATGATATTGTTATGATGTATAAGGAAATCAAAACAAGAGCAAACTTCAAACTTATCTAGAGAGTCTGGTTCTTCTGGGGATGTGTGAACGCAAACTCTGGTTTGCCTAAAAAACAATTTTTTGCAATTTTGTCAAAGTGAATTTTTGTGTGGCTCGAATGCATAAATGTGAAGCGAACTGGAGGCCACTCCAAAAGCAGGGAGTAGAGTGTAGTGCAGTGCATTCGGGGTAAATATATACCAAAACAAATGCAAAAGTCTAAAGCTAGCGCGTAGTTTTGATTACATTTTGTGAAGAAAGAAGTTGTGATCATGTTTTCAGAGGTTTTTTTTGTTATTTTCTCCAGTAGTTCTTGCTGTGGCGCCACCACAGGCGAGGAGGTGAACAAGTTTTCCTAAATGGTTTGGTTCCGTTGACAAAGTGCGGTGTGAAAGCGAACTGCAGCAGATGAAATTGGAACAAATGTTGCAATTTTGGTCCCCAATCAACCCGAGTCAACTGGACTATCGGGTTTTTAAAACATGCTGCCAGGCAAAGACAGCATTAATAAGAGAAGCAGGAAAAATTTCCTCAGTAACTCTGGAGGAACTACAGAGATCAACAACCAAGTTATGGAACGTGCCAAAAGGAAAAAAATCCAGATTAAAATCTGAGATGCTGTGGTGTGACTTTACACAGGCTGTACATGCTTAAACTACGGTAGCTGTAGAAGAATTTGTTTTCATTCGTTGTTTACGGAGCATATCCAGAACTTGCTGGAGATCCTTACTGGAGCCGGTTCTGCTCTGCTGGAGACAGCTAGGCAGTCCTTTTCTCCATCTTTAGGGTTTTAGCAGCCATCCTGTTTGTTGTTGGTTTTCCATTCCTGCTGGAGAGCTTCAACATTTCCCTTTCCTCACGCTGTCTGTTTGTGCTCGGTAGGCGTCATGCGGCAGCGAGCTTTCCAGCCCTTCTTAGGACATGAAATAATGTTGCTGTTTTTCTCATGTTTATATCCTCACAGCAGGCAGCCGATCTGAAATCTATTGGGGCTGAAGTGATTTTTCTGCTGGAAACTTTTTCCTGTCTGTAAGCAACGGCACATTATATGTTTTCTACTGTAAGTAGAAGAGATCTCACTTCCATTAGCGCTTTGAGCTGCCTTGTTGCTGAAAAAGTGCTAACCAAATGACACTTCTTCTTCATTAACGGGGCAATCTTATATAAAATCAACCTTTTTCTGAGCTTTACGTCATGTTATAATATTATTCCCTCATCAAAAAGCTAGGAGTGTTGCTTTCATTCTTTATGCATGTTTGAGAAATCCTCTAACCTCCCATAGCAACCATTCAGATGTCCAAATCGCCTGGTTCGACCTTCAAAGACGAAGCTGTAGTTTCCAAGCTTCTGCATTACAAAGTGACTTCCCAACTCAGGTCCTTCAGACTAGCCAGCAGCAATTAGCAAACACCTGGTGGAACTGCGCATCTGCTGAGCTCATTACACGAGCAACTTCTCAGTGAAACACAGGTAAAAACATTGTTAAAGGGTTAATAAAAGAGTGAAGTTGTGATGACTTCCTGAAGGCGGAGATTCAGAAAGAGCAGGAGTTTCTTAAATAGACAGAGGCCCATTTTTGAGGAGCTAAATTGCAAAGTCAAATATCTCATGTCTGTTACAAATGTGTGCAAAACAATAGCGTGTTGATATTATGCTATTGTTGAAAAAACACAACTTTGCAATTGTAGTGTTTCAGTTAAGAACCGCAATTGAAATAAACACATGAAGAACTTTGTTCACGTGATAAGTCATTAAAAAAACATGCTGTACCATCATCCTCTTACTACTTCCCGTCGTCTTCTTTGTCTTTTCTGCCTGTAGTAACGTCCAGTCGTCGATCACTTGTTTAGTGACACGAAAAATGGTTTCCATTGCAGTTTTGTGAAATACGCTAATTATAATACAACTGGAAACTACCTCAACCTAGTGCAAAAACCTGATCAAAATATTTCAGTTTTTTGGGTTTTTTTTCAAAAGTGGCGCATTTCCATTAAACAAAATTATTTTTGTAATTCCAATTTGCACAATGTGAGATATAAAAATGCTACTACATGCAAAATTTATAAAACTGCCCTTTTAAAGTCCAAGCAGGGGTTCTGCTGGGACTCATCCTAATGTATTTTTACTATAATAATAATTAACATCTCTGGATCTGTCCATTCATAGATTAATGACTTGTCCCTGGATAACGTACAGCATGTACATACAGGAGGGTTGCTCCCTGACTTTTTCACATCTGCACTCCTTTTGAATTGGCTCTCAGCGGCTCGGTCCAACAAAAGCAATTCACTGTGAAGCTTGGCTCGCTGATTCACTTTCTGCTGGCACCGTTGCTGAAAGTGGAATGCTGATATTACCAGTTAGAAAGGATCGACTCCTGAGAATGTGCCCGACGCTGTTGCCTTTTCTCTGAAGAGAACTTATAATGGCCTAGCCAACAGTGACATGTCATATGAGGAATTCTATAACGTCTCTGCCACATACAGGAGGAGAGGGGGTTTATTTTGGCTTACTACTCACTGAACTGCAGTGATACTCCCATCGGCTTCCGGATGACAAAACACAATGCATCTGAGCCGGACTCCCGCTCGTTACGTTCAAGACAAGAATCTGCCCGTAATTATGCACTGAGCGCGTCCAGTGTCTCAGTGCCATCATTTCATTTGTTTCGGCTAAGCATTTGCATGCGCTGGAGTGCATTCTGCCCTGACCTGATCAAATCCGTAAACACGGCTCAGTCTACAGCGCCCTGCAGAGAGGGATTCGATTATGAGACTTCGGGTGAAGCATGTGGGAGCCTTTAAACTCAAGACCGTGGTCCCGGATTTGAAGCTGCTAATTTTCATCCACGCCCACTTTACAGTTAGCAGCAAACATTGTCTGCAGAAGTCGGAGACCCTAACCTGAGGTCCCCTGAAAACCTTCGCTGTGCCCAGAAATTCTGATCATAAAGATTACAAATAGAGTCAGTGACAAAGGTTAGCCTTGGCAGAGTCCAACCTTTAGCAGAAGCCAGTTTGACTTAATATGGGCAATGCGGACAAAGCTCTGACAGTAGTGGTACATAGACCCAAAGACCAGTATCAACCTGAAGTATCCTCCATACGACCCCTCGAGGGACATTGTCAAGCAGTATTTGCCAACTCCAAGTCTGCAAAACCCATGTAGACTGGTCCACCTTTCAAGGTTCTGCTGAGAGTCTAGAGCTGGTCCAGTGTTCCACAGCCAGGACGAAAAACCACTGTTCCTCCTGAATCTGAGATTCAACTACCCGATGGATCCTTCTCTCCAGAGCCCCTGTTAAGACGTTACCTGTGATCCCCTGTATTTGGGACACACCCTGCGACCTCCCTTTTTAATAAAGGCGACCACCGTCCTGGTCTCTCAACCAAGAATGACTCCCCCTGATGTTTACACTACAGAGACACGTCAACCAACACAACCCTACAACATGCAGAACCTTAAGGACCTCTGGATGAATCTCATCTACCACTGAGCTTTTTACATTTATTCTCCAAAGTAAAAACAAGTACAACCCATTGCCTTCTGAAGCCACCTCATTTGTAATTCATTTTTATATGTGTAGGTAGTAATTTTAGTATTCATCTAGCTGTTCTGTAAATGTCTCGTAGGTTTCTCAGAGAACAAGATTGGCATGGATAATGATGAACAGACTTTTCAAGGATGGGATTGTTGTGAAGTTGGATGGTGGAACTAAATGCAGGGAAATACTGAACTGAGCCACTGGAGGAAGTAGAGGTTCATCCTCATCTGTCTTAGCCACTACGCCGTTGCGTCCTTGAGCAAGATACTTCACTCACTTTTGCTGAGTTCTGCTGGTGGTGCTAGGGAAGTACAAGCCATTTGCTGTTTATGTTTACCACAGAAGAAAACCTGACAGGAACTGCAGTTTGAGACCAAAACATATTTATGTCTTAAAATGGCCTCCATTCATTCTGACAGGATGTGAGCGTTTTGCAAAGACAAATGGACAAAATGTTAGTGTCACCATGTTGAAAAGTATTCTGGACAGACTCCATGCAAATGCTACAGTTTTGGGATTTTTGTTTCTAAAAATGAAACAGAGTCATGTTTCATTTTCCTTTTGCTTAGTGTTAGCAAATAACACATACCTCTATAAAATGCTTTAAAGCTTGTTGTTGTAGCATCATAAAATGTGAAACGGTTCAAGAGTTACAGTGTGGATTTACACCAAATTCTAGCTGCTCATTTAAATAAAAAAAATGTTATTGGGGCAACGGGAGACTAACACTACTCAAGCATGCTCCCCCGTGCCACACAACAAATTCATTCCTTAGCATGTTATGATTTAGAGGTGGTATTAATGCCTTGACTGCAGTGTGAAAACAGGAGGCTGACGCCACAGAAACGGGACTGAGCGCCAAGCTGCAACAACGGCGAGGTTTTGAGACCAGTCAAGAACAAAATGAGACACATCCACGATAAAGGACTGCCGCTTAATCCGTTTACTGTCTCACACCAGAGTTATTGAGCCTGTATTCCCGAGGCGTTAAACTTATCACCACGGATACTGTCACTGTTTTGCCTCACGTAGCCATCATTTATACCGCTTTGGAATATTTTGGTCATTTTTGCTGCACCTCTTTTTTTTTTCACCCCACTTTTCCTCAATAACCTTTTCTGAATTTTTGTGCTTTTGGTAATATTTATCCATTAAAAAGTTAGATTTTTAATGGATAAATTAAAAATCCATTAATTTATCCATTAAAATTAATGGATTTTAATGGATAAATTAAAATCTATTAAAATGGATTTTAATTTATCCATTAAAATCCATTTTTAATGGATAAATTAAAAATTTATCCATTAAATTTATCCATTAAATTTAATTTAATGGATAAATTTAATTTATCCATTAAATTTTTAATTTAATGGATAAATTAAAAATTTATCCATTAAAAATGCATGACTTGACTTTACTTTGAAAACGTGCGTACACTAACGATTTTTGATATCGGCGATATGGGCAAACTTGTGTTTTCACACAGCTTTTTTCTGCACATAAGAGACTTAATTGTAAACTGTCCACAGCTGGTTATGTTCCACCATTGTGCCTCTGATTTAGAAAAAGACACCCGGCCTAATCTAATTGAGACTGGAGCAGCGAAAGGACGCGCCGGAGTTGGTAGCCTGCCAAGGCAGAGAGGCTTTTATTCCTGGCATGGAGATTCGTCATCCACTGTTAGCCGTCCCAGTTAGTTGTTGGGTTAGACTCCAGCTAACTGTATTATTTCCCACCACCTGTTAGTCACACATTTATCACTGTAAGCCAGCTGCCTTGGGAGATGTTCAAATGTCAGCAGCTTTAATTTTGTCCCTTTTTTTTTTTTTAAAGACTGGAAGTTTACAAGGTTTTCACCAATGAGAATCTCCACAGATTGATTATTTTTATCATTTTAATGCATGGGGAAAATTCAGCATCAAACCTGGTACCTGTCATTCCAAAACAGACCGAATGTGTGTGTGTGTATGTGTTGTTGTTTTTTTTTACACATTTGTTGAAACTGTTACTATGTCGTGAATATGATACAGGTAATCTAAGATGGAGCTCCTCCACATCCTCTCTGAGCTACTTTTGTCTCTGAAGACTTGGAACCGCTCCCAGTCAGAAACAACCAATCAGAGCCAGGAGGGAGGGGCTTAGCGCTGTCAATCAACCCGGTAAATGTGCTATGAGCGGAGAAACAACATAATATTCCAGAAGACCCGTTTATCTACCATAATTGGTGGCCATGCTAAGCAGCTTTAGCATTTGTTACAGGCTATCTTGTGGTGAACCAGCTTTAACTTTGCCTAGTAAATATTTTACTTTTCAAACTCAGAAATGTCCAAACTTTTATCTAGAAAATTTCTGAGAATGATGTAAAGATTTCTGAGGTTTTTGTTTCTCTTACGTCAATGTATATTCAGAGATAAAATAAAAAAAATGAACTAAGGTCCTTCCAAATAATTATAAATATTTTCACATGCCTGAAGATGTGAGGCGAGTGCCAGACAAGCCAGTCATGTTTGACATATACATAATTTTCATAACAATTGAATGTAACATTATTGTGCTATAAAATAATACTTTGCGGCTAGAAAACAATGTTTAATAAGATATTAAACATACTAATTAGTCGACAATATTTTTAATGGCTGTTGTGGAAAAAGCTATCTTTACCAAGACAACACTTGAGTTTTATACCAAGGATAAGGAATTAAAAACAAGGGGCGAGACACTCTGGTTCTGATGCAGCTGTAGAAAACAACTTCCAGCCTTGTACATGTAACTCAAATAGTTCTTTTGGTGAGAGTTCACAGGCATTTAATATAACATGATCAGCAGATGTTAACTTGTAGTAATTTTCCACCACATGGCCCTGATGAGATATTCTAACCTTACATTGTTGTTTTTAACTAGCTGTAAGCAGAAAATTATCATACTTAACACAACAAATCAGTCTGTGTAAAATTAATCTGTATAGTGTGTTTTTACTTTGTCAAAGAGTCAAATTTAATAAACATGATTTATGTATTTAGCCATCCAGGTTATGAGTTATTTTCTTAACTGGAGTCTTTGGCTTTTTCAAATGTGCTCAAAACTTTGTCAATATTCCGCTAATGTGAAAACGCCCCCACAACTTTGCAATTGCGATGTTTCCATTAAATAAGAAACGAAATAAAAGTCACACATTTAATAGTTTTGTTCACGAGCTAACAAGTCATTCAAAAACATGCCACGCCATCTTCCTCCTACCAGTTCCTGTTGTTGATCACATGACTCACGATGCAAAAAAAGTGTTTCTGTTGCAGTTTTGCGAAAAACGCTAATTTTATATGGCCGAAACACCATCTCATCCTAGCGCTGAAACGTTTTTAATCGAAAAACGTGACTATTTTTCGATATTGCCATGTTTCCATTAAGCAAATTTATTTTTGTAATTCCAATTTGTGTAATTATATGGTTAATGGAATACCTTTTTCAGTTTAACTTCCCCAGTAGGCTTAGTTTCTGCTCTTCTCTTAGCTAACTACCTAGCTTATCAGAACTTGGCAAAAACATAAGTTGTTAAACAGAAATTTCCCAAGACATGTGTTCCTTAGCTAAGCTAGCTAAGGAGCTAACAGTCGCAGTTTGTAGCTAACGATCAAGTGTCCAGGGGCTGATGAGACATGAGAATGTCTGAGATTAAAGTCTGGAACAAAGACAAGAAGTGAAATTCACTGAAAAAGGGTTGCTAATATGGTGAATGTTTGAACCTTGTGGAAGTAGAACGCAGCGTCCAGTGGAGAAAAACACCCAGCGGAAAATGTCATCCTCATTTTGTGTCAGTGTGGAGAAACCCAGAGAGACTAAACGAGAGACACGGGAGTCAAAGAGATGCGGGAAGGAACAAGGAGGGGGAAAAAAAGTCTTCACAAGGTCAATCATGCATTTGGGGGACGCTCGACCTCTCGTCTATTTTCCAAAAAACAGCAAAGCGCGCTCGCCCGGAGACACGCGAACGCCGCAGAGTGTTAGTGTCCGGTTAAATCTGAGCGCGCAGTGCTCCTTGAAAAAAAAAAAAAAAAAAAATCATAACAACAAACAGTATAAAATGGCTACAACTACAAAATACAAACCCTGCTGTGTTCCAGAAGCACAAATACCACAGAGGTCTGTGACACCATCAGAAAAAAATATCCCGACATCCAGAAAGCACAGCAGAAAGGTCATAATCCGCTTCCAGGTTCTGCCGCTGTCTGCAGAAACCTGTGAGCCATCTGATCAGGAAAACAGACTGCACAAATACGACACACCAGCTAAAAACAAATTTATATATATATTTTTATACTTATATACCGCTGAACATGGTTTTTGCAGCTCAACCACTTCTACTTTTAACCAAAAAAAACCCACTTCCAACTGAAATTCCTAAAACCAAGACTGTAATCTCATTAACTGGGTTGGATTTTGCTTGAAGCACACGAGTGGATGAAACAGGAAGTGACACGGTAATATTGACTCCAAAGAGGCATTTTGCTAAGTATCAGGCTGCCAGAGGAGTTTTATGAACTGATATGGTGGGCAGGAAGTAAGATTCTGACTCGTGACACACATCTGAAAATCTAAACTTAATTTGAGGCTGGCCTTTATTTCAATTTGGGTCTAAATCGTTGTTTCATAAGTCTCAATTTTTTCCACACACACCTCAAGTAAAGTCCACGTGAGTCCAGAGGGAGTCCAAAGTCAAGACAGGCAAACTCTGAGTCAAGTTTAGGTCCTGAATTCTAAATCTAGAGTCTCTAACAAGTTATGTAATCGGAAATGTTATTTTTTTTACAGTTATAAATAATAGAATAGAATAAGAATTTGTAACCAGAAACACTAGCAAGACAATCTGAATATGTAAGAAATGACAACAATGAGGGGTGATGAAGCTCAGTGTAGTTCAGGAACTTCAGCACTACATAGTACACATTATGCATTTTAATTACTCACGGATGTTTAAAAGTCTTTATTTCTGTCAATTATGATTATTTCCATTTGCAGTTAATAAAAAGATGACATTTAAATTTAGAATATGACACCAGACCAATAACTATACATATATTTTAAAAACACAAATGTTGGCTTAATGAAAAGTATGTTTCAAAAGGTATTTTCTAATCTTTTCTTTTCATCTTTAAGTTTTAAATTAAATAAAGTATTTTTTAATTTTTAAAATTGACTCATCCGGACTTATGCTAACTCGGCAAATAACACAGCTGGCAAACAGAGACAATAATGAACAGTTAAAATACATTTTTTTTTAAATTTCTATACAAAATTAAAAAAAAAAATTGGATTTCCATATTTTATCATAAACTTATTTCATTGGAATTTCTTTCTTCTTTTTTTATGTGAAAGACATAAAATTCCAATCAAATACATTTATGTTAGTGGTTGTAATTTTGACAAAACATGGAAAAGTTTCATGGGTATGAATACATTTGTATTTGTATTTGTAAAGAAAAACAAAAAAAGGTTCAGTCTGATGTCTTCTGTTCCAGAGTTATTGAAGAAGAACTACTGAACAGTGTCGATATCTGACCCTGACGCCCATAGACCCGGCTGCCGCCCAGGCTGTCATCCCGTGACGGCGACTGCGCTCAGGTCGGCGCGTTCGGTCGCTAAGCGCCGGAGCGTGAAAACTCGGCCGTCACGGAGACGATTCGCCGGGGCTCGTCGTCTTTTGCTCACGAACCCCGTCCGAAACGTCACCGGGAGTTGGGAATGTCAGCTCAGGTTCTGCCCGGGAACCGGAGGCTGCAAGCCACCCGCGCTGACTGAAAGGAGCATCGGCACACAACGAGTGTGAGTGTGCGTGTGTGTGTGTGTGTCCTCCTAACACAAACATGATGGGATCTGTTTGGCCATGGATCACTCAAGGTGACAGAATACCAATGGCCCGACCTAACCTAACACACACTCTCCCGTTCACCCAGGGGCGCCTTCCGTTTTAAATGGCACCAACACTTTGCATGCACGAGGTTCAAACGATGTTTTTTGGGAAAAGTGCATATGTGTAGCATACACACACACGCACACGCAGAGGCTCCTGTATTGACTAATAGCATGTGAAGGCTCTCTCAGACACACTTTGCATTTAAGCTAAAAGGGTCATGGTAGACCCTGGAGAATCATCAGTTGTGCAGTCCTTTAACTCCTATCGACAAGTTCTCTAAACCCCCAGAAGGCTAGCACTAGCACTAGCGCTAGCAGACACACCGGCTAGCTAACACACAAGCAAAAAGGCAACTTTCACGGCACAAACACAGAACACAAAACTCTCCCTCTTCCTCCCTTCCTGTCGGAGTGGAGTTATTCCTCTTAAAGTGGAGCTTTTGTAAATGCGAATAATTCATCTACAGCCCCCTTTTTGAAACGAGGAGAGCGCTAATACGAGACGCTGTGAGTGACACAATTACACTTATCGCGCGGCTCTCACACATCGCGCAGCACTGACAGCCACATTAACACTGGCTCCCCAGTTCAGACCCGTCAGAGCGACGACTCCCACCATGCAACACTTCAACGCCAAACGAGCTTAAAGTGAAAGGGTTGAAGAAACGGGGATCATATTGTAGCACAATTGCCCCACATGAGGTTTGTAGAATACAATAGGGGCGGGGAGGACAACAAACTAAAAAGACATACACATACACACCAACGCACACGTGCAGGACAAAATTTATGTAAAATTGTGACAAACTCTTGATGCAAGACATCCGCTTGGAAGTTTGTCTTCACGTGTATTCCCCGAACTATCTTAATAATTGATTACCTTTTTATCATCAAAGAGATAAATCAGCTATGGGATGTAAACAGTAGAGTAGTGCTGATCCAAACATTTTTTAATTGACTCAAAATAAATGAAGAAAAACACATTTTTTGTAGCGGCTTTACATTTTTTTTTAATAGAGCTATGTTATTTTTTGAAACAATATAAGAGAAAATGCTTTGTTTTGAAAACAGTAAAAGAATGAGAGCAGACAGTCAGGTCTGAGGTGAGGATCATCAGGGTGGACCTTCCCCCTATGCAGGACTTAAAGGGAAAACAGCAGAGAACACGTCTGCAGACCCCACACATCCTGGACACAAACAGTTTAGACTTGAGGTCGACGCAACAGAAAGTTAGTTACACAAACAAGCCACTAGAGGCAGTTTCTTCCCCCAGGCTGCACTTATGGTCAAAGTGCTCAGATCGATACCATACATTTAAGGATTATGTATAGTATCTAGATAACTATTAAGATAACTATTAAGAAAAATATGTTTTTCACATATTTGTTAACACTATCATTATATCGTAAAAGTTCAGTTTGAGTCAGATAATCTATGGGAAAAAAAATCTAGCTCCTCTGCCCTCTCCCAGTGCCAACTAGAAACAACCAATCAGAGCCAGGAGGCGGATCTTAGCGCTGTCAATCACCCTTGGTTATGCGGTTCTGACATCTTTCTCCCTGCTCTCTGCTATGCTCCAGCTGGTTCCCCACACTTAAACGTGTCATGAATGCTAATGCTAATTAGCATAGCCAACAGTGACATCGGTTAAACAGTTTTTCTGGAATGGTAAAGTGTCTCTCTGCCATTAATGCATTTAGCAGCACATACACGAGGATGATTCCTTGTCAATGTGCACAAATTTGGTGACTAAACCTGATTCTGTTATTATATTGTGTTTATTGAACCACAAAGATTACTAAGTTATTTTATTGTACATTGTGTAGCAGTTTTGATTTTGGTAAATAAATAATCAAAAGTATCAGTACTAAAAGTTAGTCAGGATTTACCAAAACAGATTTGAAATGTGTAAATAATTTTCAATGTCCCACTGTTGTTAAAATAGAGATTAAATTATTTTCTTCAAAAGTGACTCCCCTTGTTTGTTGCTTCATTATCCTTTCAGAGACGTTTCTGTCATTTCAACCAAGATTCAGATTTCTTGGTTGAGTAAAAATAACCTGCATTAAATCTGCTAAAGAGAGCCTTACAGAGCGAAATCTGGAACTGGTGAACATTTCCCAATTCCAGTCAGTTTCGACCCCAGACCTTCAGCTAGACCTCTGAAAATGAAGTGGGGATTTTATTTTCCTCCTGAACTCAGTCTAGGCAGACGTTCGAAAATGTATTGAAATTCCGGTGCAATGATCCTCAGAGCGATATGAATAATCTGCCACGCCGCAGGTGTGTTTATCAGCCTTTCAGTAACTCTGCAATCGGCAGGAAAACGTATTTTCTAGATTATCAATAATGAAAAATAAGTTCGTCTTTTCCGAAAGGGGTGGATTTAGCAGCTCATAAATTCGGAAAGCATAAACCTGGTGACATTTACTGTATGGAATAGCTAGTTCAGTTGTTTAAATAGGATTTATAACGCTAAAATATATCAACTGTGGTGAGGGGGGCGGGGGCGGGGGGGGGGAGGAGAGAAAACGAAGGCAAAACATTGGAAGAAGACGCGTACTAAATAACGTAAAATAATTATTTCTTCAGGAATGTTATTTGATCCACATCATCAAACTGTACTATGGGGTCCTAGAGCCTATAGGGGTGTTTATTTTGTCTCATTCTCACAATTTTCTTCCAAACTAATAAGAGTAAATATGGAAAAATATATATATATATTAGTGATCCACGGCAGGAATGGGAACAGATGGATAAAACACAGAGGAGCTATTTAAAAACCCGGAAAGCTTTTTAGATGGATCAGTACCTACACAAAAAGAAGGTTTGTTGTGATTTGTTGGAAAGTCATGAACAATCACATCCCATCAGCTCTAGTTCAACAGATCTCAACATATGTTTGCACTTTTGTACATTTAAATACATTCATGACATTTGTATCATATGTCTAAAAAATACAGATTATAAATGATATAATCTGTATGACGACCCGTCAAGAGACTGGGTTCCTGTGTCGTTGTTGGGAGACGGTGATCTGTTCGGTGCGACATAGCACTGCCAAAATAATCAAAAATTTAATATACACTAGTATATAAAAGCATAGGAATATCCTCCATTATTGCCCCACAGCAGGGAGCAAGTAAAGGAAATGGGAATATGAATACTCACACAAAGAAAAAAAAAGGGGCAGTATTATGTGTTTTCCAGTCACATAGAATCACTTTATAGCACAATCAAGTAACTATGTAACCTTAAATTGGTATAAAGTAACGTTTATATCAAATATGACTTAAAAGAAATTTGATAATTTAACGCCTTGAAATTGGGCCTCTATAAGAAACTCTGCTCTCTGACTGAAACCTTCAGGAAGTCATCACATCGCTTCTCTATTTAACAACGTCTTTACCAGCCTTGCTCTGAGAAGTAGCTCCTCTAATGAGCAGATGTGCGGTTCCACCAGGTGTTTGCTAATTGCTGCTGGCTAGTCTGAAGGAGCTGAGGGAAAGAGTCCAAGTCTAAGAAAGGGCAGAGTCAGAAGACAGACAAAAATGGTTAAATTGTTACGAGGAGGCAGAAGCTTGGAAACTGCACCTGAGAGGAGGAGCTACGTCCTTGTAGGCGGGGCTAGGTCCAACCAAGCATTTCACACAGTTGAATGGTTGCTATAGGAGATTAAAGGATTTCTTAAACATCCATGAAAGAATCAAAGCAGAACTCCAGGTATGTCCCTTCAGTTCTCCGTCTGTGATTTCTCCCATTGAGCTGAATTTTAACCGGTCCATTAAGCGAACAGAAAGAGAAGTTGTGAACGACGATGCCGATTTTCTGAACCGTTTTTTGAATTGTAGTCTGCAAGGAGTCTTAGCGATGGCAACGGAGGAAGTGAATGAAGACGTTCAGTCCGTGTTGGCCACGCTAGTCGTCTCGTTAGGATGGGCACTTCACTCTGGTTGTTTACGGCACCGGTAAGCTTCATAGCGTCAAACTGCCCATTACATACGTCACGGGCAAACGTTAGCTGTTGGGTGAAACTTAAGACTTCAACAGAGTCTATGTCTCCAGCATGAAAACGTTTCTCAATAGCTGAGGTTCCAGACACTCTGCAGGAAGTGAAACGTAAAGCAGGTGGCTGGATTTTAACCAGGCTAAAGGCAAAAAGTTTGCCCTCTGAGGCAGATGAATAGAAAAACCCAGAGGATTATGCCAAGCCCTGATGCTAGCTGTCCTAGCACTACAACCCTGGTGATGCATGCGAGAGAACAACAGTTTAATCTTTGAGAGCAGTTTTATCAGTTCAGCAACACTCCTGGGTCTGGAACAGTGAAGGGGAAACCATACAAGACGACGTAAGCTAACATCATATCATTCAATATTAACGCGCCCCGTTGTGGTGTTGTGTTAGCTCGACATGCTCCGTTGAGATGTGTGTCTTAGGCGTGCAGTACACACTGCAAGACGCCGTTGTTCTACTGCAGCTGCAAATTACTGCAGTAAATGGCTTCATCGGGTACAAAAAGATGATTCGCCAAAATGACCAACACCAACCCTCTCCCCCTCTATTGCTCTGCTGCTCATTAGTGATGAATCAGGGGCTAATGTGGTTCATAATAACATGAGCACATGTTAACAAACGGTGAACCCAGACCGAAGCTGACATTTAGAGCAGAAACCAGTCAGAACCCATTCCTGCTGACTCTAGTTGATCGCTGTGGAGAAGATTATGCCAAATTACCAGAAACAGAGAAACTGAACGTCTGCTGTTGAACAGGCTGTGTTTGCATCAACCCGAACGGCTAAAGCAATCTGTTCCTGAGCAGAAACTCGGTCTAAAGTACACCGTAAAACCTCATTAGTTCTCCTTACTCAAAAAATATATTCTAGCTTGTTGCCTCAAAATTATAATTTTTTTAAATTAAATTAACTAAAATTAACTTGTGTAATTTTATTGAGCATAACATAACTTAATAAATCTCATCACTTAAACTGCACCCAAGCTTAATTTTTTATATAAATATGTAAATAAACGGCAAGCTGTCTGAAGGCACTTTCTTTTTTTTTTCTTTTTTAACTTGAAACTACTTAAATAAAAAGAAAATTACTTGATTGAAACAGTTCCTGGCTCCTGTTTTTCTACTTGTTTCCCTACTCAAACTTTAACAGAAAATATACACAGCAGTGATATTTTACCCTTTTTTCCTTTTGGTAAAGCACAATAACTTGCAAAACTTACTTTTAAAACGTTTTTACCTCAACCTATTTAAATCAAATGCTTAGTATAACTACATAAAAAAAAGGAGCATTAAAGGGGCATTGTTATGCGTCTTCCATCCACTTAATGCTATTTTGTAGCACAATCTCATCTTCAGTTATAAAAAAATTGCTGTATATGACATATTTAACTTAAAAGAAATTTGAGTTCGTAATTTCACGCCTTGAAATCGGACCTCTGTCTCTTTAAGAAGCTCTTGTTCTTTCT
The DNA here is from genome assembly GCA_903067095.1 of Girardinus metallicus. Lineage (NCBI taxonomy): Eukaryota > Metazoa > Chordata > Actinopteri > Cyprinodontiformes > Poeciliidae > Girardinus > Girardinus metallicus. Next base: position 79,590 of record CAEGAE010015418.1, on the reverse strand, counting down.
GAAACTCCACCTCCAGGAAGTCATCACAACATTGCTCCTCTATTAATCCTTTAACGTTTTTGCCAGCATTTCACTAAGAAGTTTCCCCTATCAAGAGCTCCGTATGCACAGTTCCACCAGGTGTTTGCTAATTGCTGCTGGCTAGTCTGGAGGAGCAGAGTGGGGGCGGAGAGTGTGCTCTGTGAGGCGGAACCTCAGAAACATGGGAGGAGCTTCTTCGCTGAAGGCGGAGCTCGGTCCCTGAAACGTTTTGCATGGCTGAATGGTTGCCATGGGAGATCTACGGATTTCTCAAACATGCATGAAGGCAAGGTATGTTTTTGATGAGGGAATAACAATAAAACGCGACGCAAAGTGCAGAAAAGTACATTTTACGTAACACTGCCCACTTAAATTTACTTGTGAAATATTTCGGTGTGACAAAATGACAAAAACAAAAATCTTTACGGGGTCAAAGACACAAGAAAGTGTTTTGATGAACTTCATGAAGTGTTCATGTGAATGAGTTTACTTCATTCATTAAGAAAACCCCCACAAAACATTCTGCTTGATTTCATTCACCTTTACCACAGCATTATTAGACCCAGACGAGAGCGGTGTGTAGATGTGATTACGTCTGATAGCTTATGTAAATAGAATCATTGTAGCATTTGCATGGAGAAGACAAAGACGAATCTAGTCCAGACGAGCCTTCCGACATCTGAGCACACACACACACACACCCACGCACACGTGTTGACAGTTCTTCCAAAGGGACAGGATAATTAGCCGCTGATGGAGAGCCCCCTTCAGCTCCTTATTAGCAGCTGGATTTGTGTGCGCACGTTCGAGCCCTCTTCATACTGATGTGTTTGATCAAATTGCACGTCAAGTCGCACGAACACGCAATGATGAATCGTGGTCTTTGATGCTCTCCTGCAGAACCGTGTTTTGCTGTAGTCTCTCGAATGCGAGAGTACGACTCTACAGGCACTGCAACGGGTGTACGTCTCATTAACGTTGCAGGAGTCTTTTATCATTCTAAGGGGAGATGATGCGAGGTGATGTCTGAGTAATTCTGTCTAGATTATCTGACCAATCACTTGGCTTTTTTTTTTAAACTCCTTTCAAACCCCCCCCCCAAAAAACAACTACTAGCTCCCTAACATAAACAGATTCATCTTCCTCTCACCCACGCTGAAACGTCGAAAGAAAAAGAAACTTGAAAACCTTGTTGTTGTTTTTTTCTTTTTCTTTTGAAAAAAGTTAAGTGCCAGGCAGATGGTGAGTAGATGTCAAGCGATCCGTCTTCCACATTCATTTCTCCCCCGTCTCCGGTTTCGAGAACAAAGCCGAGCCGAGCACAAATATTTAGCATTTAATACATTTGGACGCTTAAAAACAGTAGGAAGGAAAAGAATGGAGAAGAAGATAATGACCTTTGGGGGGAGCCATAAGCTGCTAATGCTGAAGCGGTGCGACTCTTGGGAGCTGCAGGGTTACCAGAAGCGGCAGGCTTTGTGCCAACAGCTATGGCAGAATGAATGGAGCCACTGGTTCCTTGGCTTGGTCATCAAGTTCACCACTTTAGTTGTTTGTTATGCGTCAGACTGCATGCTGGATGCGATTTCGTAGCCACGGCCCGCAATTTCAAACCGGTCGTGACCTTTCGCTGCAAAGCTTCACCCGGCGCCTCAGAATCACATGCCGACACAAACTGTGTCCATGCAGAACCTGCAAGGGCAAAGAGCTTAGGATCAATCAGAAACGCATTGCAGGTTCTATTTTATTACGCACCGATAAATTTTGCTCAAACTTTCGCACCTTTTGTGCTCTTAATAAAACATAATTCAAATCAAGCAACTAAAGGGGACGTATTGTGTTAAATTTACATTTTGCACATTTGTTGTACTTCTATTTAGGTTTTTACTGCCTCTAAAAGTAGCCTAAGTGCTTGACAAAAAAAAAAAAAAAAACACCCAGGCATTTTCTTTTGTTCCTATTATAAAAGCCTTCCAAATCATCAGCAGAAACTTCCCCTCGCCTAGCAACCCCAGCAAAGCCCGGCCCGTTACCTAGCAACCCCAGCGTATCTCCAGTAGGTTTTGTCAGCCGATGTTACCACCGTGTGCACTGTGCAACGGTTGTTGTCGTCCAGAAACTACTTGCTGCAGTGTTGTTGATTGTGCAAGAGGCTCCATTTCTGCTTTTCAAATTCTGCGGTTGTAGAATTGTGCATCTGTTTTTCAGTCATTTTCATGTGCGAGTATAAACGTTGATTTATGTGAAGTTAACTTGGATTTAAAGTGACGGAGCTCATAAACAGCTCAATCCAAAAGGAGCTCAAATCAAGGCAGAACTGAGCAGACTGACATGTCATCACCTATGAATGATTTTGTGTAAAAATACATATGTAACCAAGAAGCATAATAGGTCACCTTTACAGCACTCAACTTCTTCTCTACATCATCTGCTAGGTAAATAAACACTGTAACCCGTTGTGCCTTTTAATCAAGGAAACTACTCAGTGCAATAAAAATGATAAAAGCAAAACATTTTCCTGGTTGAGCATCGTCATTTCAGTTGAATGAAAGCATAAATGAAGCAGCAGGATTTCCTTGATTTCACAGTGCTGTGCTGATCTTGTCATAGTTTAGTCACTTTGTTTGGCAAGATACCAGCTAAGATCAAAAATTGTGCAGCGGAGCTGTCACAGCTGTGCTCTGTGAGGAACAGGTTGTTGCCTGGTATTCTTCACCCGCTTCACGTCGTCAGAAGGCCTGCTCACTTTCTTGTGGCAAAAAGGAGAGAAAAAAAGATGTGGAAAAGACAAACGTGGTTGGATTTTGGTTGTGTAGTAGACTCACACTGGTGATATCATGGTAATATCAGTTTGAGTGTCGTCTCAATCTGATCGCCACGTCGTGGTAGAAAAGTTAGATGACTGGAGAAAGGCGAGTCCGTATCCATGACAGAGGTTGCTGTCCACCAGGGTGAAAGTTTTGGACATTGAAGGGGAATGTGTGGTTGACAGACCTTTTCGATTTCAAATAGGAGGCAGTGAGAAGACTTGTTCATTTGCAGGTGTTCCTGATTTACAAGAAGGATCATCCAGAGCGTGTCTTCCAACTGTAAAAAGTGTCACAAGCGAGTAAAATAAGGATGCATTCACAGCAGCTCTGTTTAGTTCGCTTTAATTGAACTCTAGCTCAGTCTGATTAGAAAGTCCGGTCCGATTGGGGAGATGTGAACGCGCAATCGAACTCTGGTCCGCCTACAAACCTAGATCTGGATTTGGTTCAATGAATGAATTGAACCAAATCCAGAGTTTGTTCTGGTTGGTGGCCATAGCTCGAATGAATATGTGAACACCAAGCAGACCAGAGAATCAAGCTACAGCACAGGGCATTCTGGGTAAATACAACCAGATAAAACTCATATGCCTTGCACCAGTGGGAGAAACGCCTTGTGGTCTTTTACCAAAGACAAAAGAGAAATCCTACCATCCCTAAAATCTGGTGCTACTCCATTTTTGTTTACATTTTGCGAAGAAGGAAGTTGCGCTCGGTGTCTTCTTCAGATGTTTCCATGTCGTTTCGTTCAGATGAGGGGGTGAACAACTTTTGACACAGTGCAATGTGTAAGTGAACCACTCCAGCTGATAATATTACAAATGTTGCAATTTTGTCCCAAGTGGTACCCAGTCTATCAGGTGTGAAAATACCTCATGTTTTCCCTGGTTAGGTATCTAACCAGGATGTCTCCAGATAATTCTGCACTCTTTCATCCCAACTGGATCAGTTTATAAAACTTGATCATATTAATCCTATTTAGTATATGCAATCCTAATTATACGTTTATGTTTATTAGAGCAAAAATGCATAAATATCCAATTAGCAAATTTCCTGACAGCAGAACAATTGCCCTTTACAGTTCATTTGCAAAATGCTGATGAGTTAAATAAGCTAAATAAAAAACAAAAAACAACTGCATAGCATTTATTTTGATAGAACTAGGCCGGGAAAAAGTGCTCTGAAGGTGCAATAAATGTAAGAGGCATATTAAAGAGATACATCTTTAATATTAGACTAATAGATAAATAATACATATGCACAAATACATCAAAAACGAAAGCAGGTGCAGTTTGTGATGGATGGCAGTAACGCAAGAGACACGTTCAAATGAGAAACAAACTTTACAAGATTTCACTATTGCAAACAGTGCAGTCATCTGAGGGACTGAGGTAAAGCAGCGAATTGTTTTTGTGAAATATTAATTAAAGTTGAGCTTAATTCTCATGCTGATGGAAAACTTCCATATTACATTTACATATTATCCATTAGCCAGATGTTTGCCTTTTTCCCCAGGTGGAGTGATCCAGCATTAAAGGCTTCACAACAGTAAAGAAAGCCTGGTGTTTTGCGAAATGATAGTAGAGAAGGGAGTGGTATAGAATGGTAAGAGAAATTCAATAAGGGAAGTTTTGATATTGAATAAATTCTTGGCGGTGTGTTCATTTTCCTCATCTCATTGTGATGAATTAGAGTCAGTAAGCTAACATAGTGAAAAATTTTGAGGCAATTTTGTTTGTTTGGAACATTTTTTAAAGGGTAAGCAGTAAAAAGCAATATATCCTTACTGATTCACTCTCTCCTTTCAGATATGGTTTGAATTATAAAAACAGCACAAAGACGAGACAAGAAATCTCATGAGTGTTGGTAAACATCTGTCTCGCTTGTCTTTTGTGCTTGTAACGCACCATCAGCTTTATTGGACCCCGTCAACACTTTTTCATTTTTTCTTAACATACTGAGTCGCTGTTGTCTCTGCCACTCGGAGAAGTACTGTAACAGATCTTTCTTAACGACGTCTGGGTATTGTTGAGGAGTAAAATGTGTGTTTTATGCTTAAATGTTTTATGAACGGCAATAGGAACAGAACACTCACAAAATGCTGAGCAGTTCCTTAAAGCTGCAGTATGTTACTACACTTTTTACATGTTTGTTGAGACTGTAATTATGTCTTGACAGTATGCTAAGAGACAGATAATCTGTGAAAGCTCCTCTGCCTTTTCCCAGTGCCAGCTAGAAACAACCAATCAGAGCCAGGAGGCGGGCCCTAGCGCTGTCAATCAGGCTTGTGTGCACTCTGCTCTACTGCCCCTCCCTCTCTGCTACACTACAGTTTCTTCCCGACTGAGTCTGCCAGGAGAGCTAAGGCTAGCTAGCACGGCCACAGAAGACAGTGGAGAAACGGTTCTCTTGTAACGGTAAGTCGCTTCTCCGCCGCTAGTCCGTTCAGCACCATGTACACAAGCCTGACTTACAGCGCTAAGCCCCTCCTCCTCCTGGCTGTGATTGGTTGTTTTTGACTAAGAATTGTATGTTTCCATAGACGGAAATAGAAGGACTGGGATAAGGTGGAACAGCTTTTTTTTTTTTTTTTTTTTTTATAGGTTATCTAATATTTATACTGTCACAACATTTTTTACATATTTTAACAAATATGTAAAAGACTATATAAATTGGATTTTTTAAAGTTACATACTGTAGCTTTAAAGAAAATGAAAAAGCAGTTAAGGCTGACGAGAGCTAGCAGCTAAAGCTAACTAGATATTAGCACAATAATCAAAAGCTTAACAGCTACTAAACACATTTCTTGTGACCCTATTCTAACTGAATTTCATTTCAGTAGCAGACTTATTTTTTTCACTTTTTTTATTTTTTATCAGAGTTAAAAAAAAAGAAAAAAAAAAAGAAAAAAAGCATAGAGCTGATTTAGCCTCTCCAGACAACAAGGCTGCACTCACAAAAACTCCTGACACAAAGAGCAGCCAGAGTACTGTAGAACCTGAGCTGCTCTTTGGTGACCTGTTAGATTTATTTTAGCTCCAGCCTTTGACCAGAAAGGAACAGACAGTTTGTGCGGACACATCTCGCCGCGGCTCTTTTAGCCAGCAAACGGAGAGAAAAGAGGCAGGGGTTAGCGTCTCTGTCAGATGTGACCCTGTACGCTGAGCTCCTCTAACACTCCGTGACAAATGACAGTGTTTAGCACTGGGCAAGACAGTCCCAGACAAGCCAGCAGCACAAAAGGTACATTCACTGACGGTGAAAATGATTCATGGCACTGTCCCATAACCAGATTATGAGGATATCCCTCGTATGAAGTTGTGCAACCTTCTCCCAGGGTAAACATTCTTTCGCATTCCTTCGTTGGCACTTACAAACCCTTAGAGGTTACAGGCACCGGGCATGGGTACGTCTGAAGCCACTTGGGTTCCACTGTTTTTGTTTTTACCTCGCAAGATAACTACCCTAGTTACTGCAACAAAGCTCATTAGTATTCCCTGTGTGAGCCGCTAAAGATGCAGAGACACACTGTTTGCTGTTGTTAGGGGGTGCTAATCCTTGGCAGATATTTCTAAACCTGAATGACAAGGGGATATTAAAGTACGCGCACTGAATCCCAAACACCAGGCACAAGATCTTTCCGCAGCGTGACTATTGTTAGGCTCTCCAACTGTGAATGTTTCACTCTGCCGACGCTGAGCGCTTTGCTAGCTTTAAGTCGACAACCGTACAAAAGAAAGAGAAAATATTTGAAATCACGTTACACGAGAAGTTTAAATGTTTTAGAGTTCCAAGGCAGTGCCTCTTGGTGTTTCCAGCCCAAGTACGATGAAAAAGGTGTAAAGTTTGTGAAATGGACTTACATTCTGCTTCAGCAGCACTCCGTTGTGCCACAAATATCCCTGCCGAGAGCGTTATGCTGCCGTTGTGAGCCCTACAAAGGACAAATAACTGCCACCAGCACCGGCTTTGATTCTTCCCCAGTGAAGTTTGTAACTCAAAGGTGAAAGCGTTTATTGGCGCTGTGCGTTTAGCCTTCGGAATAAACTCAGTTCTACACATTGAAAACTGGGTTATATTGTGTGTGATAGTAACAGGAAAGCAGTCATGTAAAGGAAATATGGACACCCCTATAAAGATCCAGCTCTTTAAAAAGAAAAGTTCATATATTGATGGGTTTTTTTTTATTCTGTGATTTAGTCACAGGTAAACATGACGGGAAAAATAACCAGACCCTACTTCATATCCTACCCTAAAATACAGTTTGAAGCTGCATTTCCATTGCTCATATAATTACGTAATTCAATGCTCCAATAATAACTTTACTTAAAGGAAAGACGTCAATTTACAAGTTTTTTGATTAAAAGTTTTGCCAATATGATGAAGTATTTTTTTTTTTCTTTTTTTGGCTGTATTAAATTGGTTTATTTGGCAAAACTGCAAACGAAACACTTTTTTCACATCACACAAATCATGCGATCAACAACCAGAAGTTGCCACTGGTGCAATCCACAAAGACGATTACGACAGGAAGTAGTAGGAGGATGATGGCGACATGTTTTTTAATGACTTATCGTGTGAACTAACTTATTCATGGGTGATTTTAATTGGGTTTCTTAATTAACGGAAACACTGAAAATTGTGTGTTTTCTATATTAGCGAAAAACCAACAAAGTTTTCGCCCATGTTTGTAATGGAAACGCAGCTTGAGAAATGTTGGGAAGTGTGACCAATTTTTTTGGCTGTACAACCCATTTTAAGCCACCTCACAGCATTTCATTAAAATCAAGATCCGACTTTGACTAGGACCAGGAATTTCAAATTCCTTATTCTTAGTTTTCGGTAGATGACTGACTTTTTCTCACATTCTCAAGCACATTCCAATTCGCAGTAAAATTTACTCCTTGATCTATGATGGCGAGCCAGCCAGGTGCTGCCACGACATCTCCAGTTCTTTTCCTCGCATGCCATATTTGGTTTATGCCTCGTCTGTGTTTGCTCTGATAAACCCATCATGAATGGTTGTCTTTACCCACTAATCAATGTGTTTATGAGGATCTTTATTCACTCTCACCCACAATGAAATATTTACACAATACTTTAGTTGATGTTTATTCAGCCAAATGAGGAGAACATGGTGTGGTAATGTGAACAAATTTAATGGTGAGGCGGTCCAGCCAAGGTCAAGATGATCTTTATTACTCCTAAGGGTGTAATCTGCTACACAGAACAGCAGCAGTAAAATAATCCAGAATCAATTCAGAAACAATTCACACTAACACACACGAAAAAAAAAAAAAAAGAAGAGATAACCGCAGTCTTACCGGTAAAGCTGCTTTACTAATTATGGCAATTTTATATTCGGATGCAGGAAAAAACTTTTATACACATTTATCTTGAAAACAAAATGAGCTTCTCGGCTGCTTTGCATTCTGGGAGAGCGACCATCAATGCTCATCTGTGAAATAAATCAGGAAAAATGCAAGGGTCAGCGTTTTTCAAATCAGATTAAAAGTTGCATATTGCCTGTTTAAATTAGCATATTTCACCTACAGAAAGGCTTCACAGTGAGCGAGCTCTGGAAAAACACTGAGAAGTTGCACAGCTGAACCACCGAGGAAAACGTATTTGAGGTATTTTATTTTGCCATGTATGTTTGTGTATCAAAAATAGTTTTAATTAAAATATAAAGCAAAGAAACAAACAGCTTTTTTTGTGCTACTCATGTGTGAGCAAGCAACAAGTGGCTTTTTGGACTTTCTCCAAGGGCTCTTAAAAATTTTGTCTAAAAACGTTAAGGAACCAACTAATGTTGTTAAATCCAGACAATTTTCATGTTTTTTTTTTTTTAATGAAATACAATGACTCCAACATTTTTTTTTATTTATTTATCCTGTCATAAGATTGGAAAAAGCATCGCAGAAAACATATCCATTCTATTTTTAAAAACGTTTTATTTTTCTGTAAAACTAGCCTGGGTAAAATCCAGCCCCTTGTCGAACGCTGTTTGCTTCGTGGGCTCTCGGCTGCTGTTTTATCTGTTTCTGATGTAAAAGTGGGTTATTCAACCAAATCTCAAGAAAAAAAAACAAAAAAACAATTATAGCAAAATCTAGACTCGCTTTATGTGACTGAGGTCAAACTGTTGTACCGCACCATAACAGAGCCTCCGTCAGACGTAGGGCGGTAGCTGCGTTTCCATTACAAACGCTCACAAAACTTGGTCGATATTCCACTAATGTGAGTTTATTATGCTTATTAAACATAAACTCCTCGCTTGTCCTATAAGGCGTAGAGCAAACGGCCAGGAATCAAATAGCACATCGTTACACACACACACATTCGCACACACGGCGGTCTCAGAGCCCGGGCAGAGCCGTTATATGTTGATACCGACCTGGGAGCCCTCTTGCTGTATATTTATACGCTCACACACATGCTCACACGCAGACACACAAGGACACGCAGATGCAGCAATTTGTTGTGACAAACTGCTGAGTGAAACTCCGGCGTGACTTCTGTTCACCTTTTCACGTCTGAAGGTGCTATCTATTAGAGCGGGGCTATCAAGGCATGCTGGGTAACTCGCACACTTATTCAGAGCGCTCTCGCTCTCTCTCTCTGTACACCCACACACACACACACACTGTTCACTCAGATGTGAAGCTGCCCTGTTAGCGGCTTGAATTTCTGCCGGTTTTCTGATAGCAGTTAAATACATGAAAGAGATTTCAACAATTACGCTCGACAGGAACCTTTCTCAGTCAATAAACAGGAAGTAGATTCATCCAGTGTTGTACATTACACTGCATAAAAAAATAGCATGCCTAAATCAATCAAGCAAACTTCAGTGATAGGGCACTTTACATGCAGCAAGGTGTAACACAAAGTACTTCATAGAGGTTAAAAACGGAAGTACCACTATTCATCTACTTCTGAATACTTAGAGCTACAATATGTAACTTTATAAAAAATTATATACATGTTTGTCATCAAATTTGTTGAATATGAGAGATAATCTGCGAAAAGAAACCAAACTCCTCAGTGTTCTGCCAGCTTTAACTGCAGAAATGCACCATGAGTTATTTCTCCTCCGTTAGTATATTGAGCAGCGCGTACATGAGGATAATTGACAGCGCTAAGACCCTCCTCCTAGCTCTGATTGATTGTTTTTGACCACGAAGAAGAAGGTGTTCTGGTCAGATGCCAACATGCAAAGAAAACAAGTATAACTAAAATACACATATATGCATAAGAAGTATTTTATTGTACAGTGGATCCCTGCTATTCAACTGTGAATAACCGAAATCTGCGAATAATTAAGTCCTCCTGTAATGAAACGCACAACAGCCTATTTTAGTAGCTCAAGCACTAAATGTATCTTAATATCCACAGTGGAAACCAGATTAGCGCTGCCACAGAAACTAGCGTGCATGGCTTTCCCTTTTTCTGCCTTTGGGGCGACAGCCAATCAGCACCAAGGAAATGAAGGACTTTATCAAGCAGGCATTTAAGCTACTCAAGCTCTATTTTTCGTTCAAATATTTTAGACAAGTGCTCCGAAATAAATCTGCAAATAATGAAATGCAAATCGTCAGGGATCCACTGGAATCAATTCCGACAGAATTTATCGCCACTCAGTAAAAAACTGTTTGGTTCACATTAACATCTAATCAGACACAGTCCAGACTAATCCAAGACTGCGTACATAGTTGTCTAATTTGAACTGATTCTTCACATCAAGGCAGTCCTAAATCCTGGTCAAAAACATGGCAGGGGCGACAGTGGGAAGGAACAACTCCGTGGTAACAGGAATAAACCTCTAGTCCAACCAGATTCAGGACTGGAAGCCGTCTTCCCCAAATAACTGAAAACTGAGATGACAGGAAAGAGACTCTGACCAAGTCTCCATTACAAACTTGCGAAAAACTTTGGCAATGTCGAAAAAACACAATTTCACAATTTCAGCGTCTCCTGTAACCCTCTTATGACCAACCTGTCGCCGCCGACAGGATTCGGCGTGTCTACTTCCCATTACCGTAATTCCTAAACAGTTCAACATATCAAAAAAATTCCAAAAGTGCAGAAAAGTTGAGACATTGCACTTTCAGGGCATATATGATACATTACGGTATCCAACCAGGAAATTTGTGATATGAGCTTGACCAATCACAAGAAAGATTCACCATTGTGTCATATTTGTCATCCAAGCTACTCTGTATCGTAAGTCCTGATTGGTTGGCCGCATTCCAAAAGTATTAGAAAGTGCATAAAAGGGGCTTTCCAACAGTGCATCACATGTGCATGTTAAGGAATCTCCCTGCAGAGCTTCGTATTGTATAAACGGAGTAGCGGTGCGAGAGCGAGAGAGAAGATGGCAGAGGACGACTTGAAATTGCACAAAAATTATGGAAACTTGATAAAGTTTCCCAGAAGGCTGATATCTGAAGGCAGTGAACATGAGAGGCATATAACCAGCCAACCAGGTTATGTGAAATGTTTGTACAAGCTAACGCTTTTCATATGAATGCTACTATTGGCTAAATGTTAGCTCCGTCTTGATTCCCTCATAACTTGTGTAATAAATATTTATTATGCTGAAAATAAAATCGTGACCTTCCAAAAATAAGGCCCCAAGTAATATTTTTACCAAAAGTGAATTGGGCAAAAACCAAAACAAAAACAACAACAAACCAGCCAAGTGAGGGAGTAGTGACCTGTCCAGTGTGTAGCCTTCCTCTTGCCCTTTGACCCCTGGAGATGGGTACCAGCACCCTCTCAGTCTGAGGTGTGCTAGATAAAGTACGGATGGATGGAAATAAAAATCACTTTTGGTAAAAAACAAATGTGAGGTGTGCAGAGTGGGATTCTGTCTGCAGCTGGAGAGGAACTGTTTTAGAGTCTACCACAAAAAAATGAAAACGCCTGAAATAATTTCATAAAAAACGGGCATAAAAACTTGTAAATTGGAGGCCAGGCTTCACAGTTTTCTCTGTATTTATGTAATATAGTTAAAAGTTGAAATTGTTCATTTGAAATAGTTCGCCCCTGTCATCTTTAAGTTTTTGTTCAGACATAAACCTGGAAATTTTAATTCCGATTTTTATTTTTTTTTGTCTTTAAACTGTTTGTTCACAATTTTTAACAGACAGAAATGTTAAATAACTATCAAATACTGAAAGCTGAGGTTGTTCTGGAAAAAAGAGCAAAAATACAGACTTATTGCACATTTTTTGAGAATTTTGCAGCCATAAAATCAAAAAACTACTAGGCGGCCCAGTTACAAATATGGTCATAAGAGGGTTAATTGGGAAACAGAAATAAAATCACACGTGAATACGTTTGTTCACGCGATAAGTCATTACAAACACATGCGGTGCCATCATCCTCCACCCACTTCCTGTCGGCTTCTTCGTCGTGGCAACATCCGGTTGATGATCACGTGATCAACACGAAAAAAGTGTCTCCAGTGCAGTTGTGTGAAATAAACCAATTTTGACACAACCAAAACAAATTTACGTCAAGCATACTTACTTCCGAAATGTCAAATTGTGCAACTATATGATCAATGTGAATGCAGCTACAGAAACAAACGCTGCCGAAAGTATTCCCTGTCATTGAAAAACAGAAATTTTATGTGATTGTTTTTAACCAGAAACAAACAAAAAAAAGTAAGCAACACTAGCTGCAGATTGCTACCCAATTAGTCCGCCCCACTTCTTCATCATGCAGACCGTATTTGATGTTTTTTTTTTTTCTCCTCCTTTTTAACGTTCCCACTCTGAATCTGAGTCATCTCCTTTCACACAGACAGCAGCTCCTGCGGCGTGAAGCTGCCTGCTGGTGTCAGAGCGAGGGTGTGTTTGTTTAAAGCCCTGCATGGCGGGCTGAGAGGCTGTCGAGTCGACGCGGAGCAGGATACGGGACTGCAGAAGGCTGCAGCTGGAGGCGGCTCGCAGGTGTAAAATGACGCTGGACGCACTAATTATTTTAATTATGCCCCTCGGCTATGGATTTTCTGAAAGTACATAGGACTGAGTCAACAGCTGCAAAGCTAAATGCTTGCCATGAAGTGTTTAGGCGAGCGTATATTCAGCGAATCTAAATCGCGCCGTGAAATGAAAAGCATAAACTTAACCAAGTTTAAACAGAAGGTTTTGCTGTTCATTTGGTAAATGGACTGAACTTATATAGCGTTTATCCGATCATTTTTGACCACTCAAAGCGCTTTACACTAGAGTCATTCACCCACTCCCTCTCACAAACGCTCACACATTCATACACCGATATGGAGATCGGTAGGCAATTTGGGGTTAAGTGCCTTGCCCAAGGGCACATCGACATGGGGCAGGAGAAAGCTGGGATTGAACCTACAACCTTCCAATCACAAGACAACTCCTCTTCCCACAGAGCCACAGTCGCCCATTTGAAGGTTGGTTGCTCTACTTACATTGCAGAGTTAGACGACAAGCTGTAGAAAGTCGTTATTAATTATAAAGTTGAGCTCTACAGTTTTGCTTTTACGCATCAAGCTTTCTTTGTTTTCCTCTCTGTGTAAATCAGAAGATGCCTGGAGAAGAGGACGAAGAACACATTAAATTTCAGCAGGATTTTAGAAGTGAAATGTTGTATAAGTCAGCCTATGAATAATATATGAACAACCTCCTCTGTAAGCAAATAACTACGGAATATAGATGGGAAATCAAACCGAAATGTCTGACGCGTGAAAGTGTCACGGAATGAGACAGAGAGTCTGAGGAAAATAATCAAACGTTCAAAGTGGAAACTATTATTTACAGGTCATTTAACCCACATTTGGTTGGCGGTTGCGTTTTATGTGCTCACATGAGAATTCAGCAGCTTCTTGTGCCCACAAACAAATCAGCAAATAAACTTCTGTGCCATTAGCCAATAGTTGCATAACAATATAAATGAAATCATGATTATGAACCAGTTTGACTTTATCCAATACAAATGAGACACTTTTATTACCAAAACATAAAAAAAAGTGACGTGGGCTAAACTGTAAAACCCTTAACAAGCTACATTTTTGAATAATGATTGGTTACAACGCCGTATGTTCAACACCTGATGATTTTTGATTAAATGGGTGAGATCCCATTTGTGTTGTCCAGATCTGACCCCTCATTTAAAGTCACAAGGCGCACAGGTTAGAAACTCCTTTATGCAGCGCTGAGCCGTAGAAACAAAACCAATTCCTCTTGATCTGCTTTCTGTGGGAAAGACAAGAGGTGCTCTTACTTTGGCTAGATGTCGCATAACAAACTTGAGAAACGTGGTTTCTCAATGCATACCTGTTTATTAAAATGATGTTATTTTGACCACAATGCCCATCGCAGTTTTTTTATTTTCCAATACTCAATCTGGTCTTGGTTGTCTTACAGAACAGAGGTCGCGCACTACGTAGACTTTGTATCCCTTTGTTGTCCTTTTTTGTCTTATCAAAAACCTTTTTTTTTTATGAAAAATGCCAAAAAAACATGTTGAATTTGATGTACTTTTTGCCGTGCAAGAAAAGAAACAAAAAAAAAGTCCTATTACTCCTGACGTTTTTGGATTTGGTTTTTCTTTTTTTTCTTTTTTTTAATTTTATATTAATTGTATACATTTGTGTTGCATTTTGTACAAGTGTTGCGAAAAAAAAATTACACACATGTTCTAGTCATCGTAACAATCACCCAAAACAAGTTGAAATGATATTTTGCTTTGTTACGTTTTGCTCAGTCAACGTTTCTCAAATTGCGCCATTTTGTCACCTGATGGGATGAATTTGTACGTAATGTTCCTCTGTAAAAGCATTTCCAAGACGGAACAAAGGGGTTCAAGCTCTAATTCGCATGAAAAAAAAAAAAATAGAGATGCTGTAATAATAATAATATAACACTTACAGGGTTAAAAAAAAAAAAAGAAGAAGAAACAATGCATTTTCAAGCTGTTTCCATTAGAACTTTCCATCATTTTCTCAGTAATGAGAAGTGGATATGGGTCACTCTCCTTTTGACAACAATTAATCTACTTTGCCGGCATTAATGAGTGGGCATGTTATGGTTGGTGAAAGACAAACACTTTGTCTTGAATCTAATATTTTCCACTCAGGAGAGCAAAAAAAAAAAAAAAAAGTGTTTTAAAAAGTGTACATCTGCATTATTATTTGTCAGATTGTGGGCCAGATTTCAACCAGTATCAGACTGCAGTTGTCAAATCATAAAAATATGGCCTTATCCTAATTATTTTTAAGAAAAGTCAGTAATGACACCAAATAAAGGACCTTAGCGTAGAATGAAATGAGATGCAACTGTAGCTGTTTTTTTTTATATTCAGAAAGTGAGTCTAATTCCCAGTGCAACTCAAAGCTCTGATCTAAAACTGAACTCTCCCCCGTTTTGTCACGTATTGCAACAATTCGGGACACGCCTAGTAAAACGCATGGGGGAACGGTCAGGTCACTGGTGTCCAATGTCAGTCCGGGCAGCACTCAAAACCTAAATATTACAGATATTTAGTTTAACAGGAAGAAATGATGCCGTTAATAGTAAACCAAGACGCATTTCTCAGTTAACCATCGTTAGTTAAGACACAGCTGTTTAAACCCTCCGACCACAGACGTACCCAAAAACCTCCACGATTAGCATTAGCAGCAGCTCCAGGTGGCCCGGGAGGCAAGTCGGCGTAACAGCTGACACCCAAACACACACATCATTAACGTTATCGGCGTGGCCTGAAATAAACGAGTCAATACCTTGGCCTGAGGAATTGTTAGCATTTGTTACACCAGCGTAATGTCAAAAATCCAAATAAACGTGAATTGTGCCTTTAATGAATGGGGTTTGTGTGGGGTTTTATGTGTGCATTGATTAATCCATAAGAGCCTAAGTAAGCTTCGGAGCGGTCTGCCTGTCACGCACTTGCTTGCATTGTAGGAGTGGAGCAGAGCGACGAGGCGCTGAAGGCAGCGTGGCTGAGGCCGGCACACGGAGGCAGTACTGCAGCTGCTTTCTCTGCTGGAAGACAGATAAACACAAACAAATTCATATCTCCGTAGAAAGAAAGGTACATCCAACTATATTGCAGAAAAAAAAAACAAAAAAAAAAACATGAATGTTCTGTTTCTTTAAGAGTCATTTTGACAAGTTTTTGATAATTATTTGACCCTGGCAGTTTTAGATTGTCTTCTTGCCAAGATGTTTGCCTCTGCAACATCACTGATATGTGTCTGATTTTGTGTTGTTTGTTTGTTTTAGTTGTAAATCCCGAGATAATTCCTGCAGCTGCAGCGTTTGTCATGTACAACGGTGTTTTTAGGCCCCGTGCTGACGGGAGAAAAAGGAGTGCTGAAACTGCTGAAATTTTGAGATCATTTTCAGAAATTGGCTAGAAATAAAATTAAAATTTGAAATGATTTTTTGAAGTTTTCTAGAAAAAACCTGGACGTTTCTGAGATTGAAAAGTCAAAAAATTTCGAGAAAAAAATTTAACATTTTGAGGATAATCAGAAATTTCCCACAAGAAAATAACGACTTTTGAAACAGAAAATTTCTAAAAGTTTTAAGTGTCAAAACTTTGCTAGAAAAGCGCTTGAAACTTTTGAAACACCTGCGTTTCAAAAGTCATACACTTTGACTTTTGAGACTCAATTTCATCGTGTGAATTTGAGACTAATCAGACATTTTTGACTTTTGGAAGTTTTCTGAGTTTGAAAAGTCAAATGTTTTTGATTTTTCAAACTCAAATTTTGGGATTTATCTCAAAAAATTTCTAGACAAAACTTTCTGAGTTTAAAAAGTTGACAATTTTCTTACTTTCAGAGTTTCAAAAGGGAAAAAAAAAGACTCTTCAAACGCAGAAATTTCTAAGTTTTTTCTCAGAAATTTCTGTGATTATTCTCAAAATGTAGATTTTTTTGGTCTAAGTTTACTCCTCTTTTTTTCTTTTCTGTCTAGAATGGCCCAACACGCTCCCAGGTAGCCTGGTTGCGCGCCATAAACTTGAGTAGAGCGTCTTTCTTCTCTGAAATCGGCTCTAGTTGCCTTTATTTGAGAGAGCAGGCTGTGAGAGAGAGGGAAGTCATGCGGCGGGACTCAAACTTGTGACGGCCGCGTCGAGGACCGAAGCCTCCGGATGTTTGTTGTGTGTCCCACCTGTGCGCCACTGCAGTGCCCACGATGCTTGATCGTCTTCATGTCCGAATCGCGTCTGTTGTGTCAGCAGAACTAATCCGTGTCGTCGACCAAACCTCTGGTGCTCTGACAATCCGTCACAGAGCTTAGCGCTTCTCATTTCACCCCCGTGGTTTTAATATCCACCCAGGAGTATATGGCCTGACCAGTGAGGTTATTAAGATATGAGCCATTAGCAGGTAATGTGTTGGAGAAATGGCTCATGACCTCCACCTTAGTGTTTAACATTTAAATGTACTTTATGACTTATGACAGCCATTTAGAGAGGGAGAGAAATGGGGGGAGTGAATGGAGGAAATGGGAGCAAAATGTCTTTTTGAATTACAGGTCGGAGGGCGGTGAGTCAGGAGTTTCTTGGGCGAAATTAATTTTTAAAGCAGCGGCAGATTCGTCAGTTCATCAAGCAGTTTTATGGTACGAGTTAATGTACTACGGCCCGGTGTGTTATTGTGCGTAATTATTTGACCTTATTCAGGCTTTCGTTTCCACGTCTTCTTCAAACTGCTGTCAGGCGATTTTCTAAGCAGGGAACAAAACGTTGGCATGTTGAGAAATATGTTGCGGAAGCTCGAGAAAATTAAGTGCACGTTGTGAAATATCAAGTTTAAGAGTGACATTTTTCTATGAAGGGTGTGGAACTTGCGTTGGGATGCCCTGACGGCACCGTTTTGTTTAAAGTGGTTTCTATAGTTAAAAGTCAGTTTTATTCCTTTAACTCGAGATGATTTGCATAAGTTGTGCTCACAACATCCAAACTAGTGTTTTAAACCAACGATCGCTTTTAGTGCCAATACGGGGGAAAATGAAATGTTTATGGTGTTCAATACTTACAAAAGAAAAACTCAAAGGTGCATTTCTGTTATGTGATAACAACAGAAATGCATTAGAATCACTATTTTATTTTAAAGTAGTAATTTGACCCGCTGTGAGGTTCTCGGCATGCAGCAGTTTGGTGTAAAAGCAAATTGCATTTACATAAAACATTTACAGCAAAAAAAGAAAAAAGAAAGAAACAAATAATAAAAAAGTGAGCGTGACATTTTATTTCACGGATGTGTTGCCGTTGCTTATTCTGTAGGATACTGCGTAGCTGGGCTGATTTTTTTGGAAACATTTTTTCATACTTTGCTATTGTGTTTTGATGAGTAACCATAGCGACAGGGTTTCATTTCCTTCCTTTAGATCATGAGTTGCTTTTGAGCCAAAATAAATGAAACACTGACCAAGATATTTGATGTGTATCGATGATTTTGGTTACGGCACTCATCAAAATGTCACGTTTGACTCTGGATGGTATTTGCTTTTATGACGGTGTATTTTAGTGTTTTTACGATGTGAAACACTTTGAGCTGCCTTGTTGCTGTAAAGTGCCACACAAATAAACTTGATTGATTATTAAATTTTTTATTGATTTTTCCATCTCAGTCTTACCAGTTTGAGTGGAGGATGAAATATTTACCTCTCTCCCTTATCTTAAAAAGATGGGATGAATATTATGTAAAATCTATTCGTTTTAGTTTTTCATTCTGTTATAATGTGATTCCCTCATCAACAACCGATTTATGACTCGGGTTCAAAGGGTTCAACTGGGTTAATCAGGTCTAACCTGCCTAGCTGTCCTTCCTTTAGTGCGAATGATCATTTTACGCTCTAAAATGGCCATAAACCAACGTTTTTATCCACTGCAGATGTGTCGACAGTTAAACGAATGCCATCACTTTTACCCACACGTCTCACTTGGGTCTGCCTGAGCTCTTTGTGCTGTGCTACTTTGAGCAAAGTGACTGTACGTCGTCGTCGCTGCGAGCAGCTTTTAATAGATTACTGGAAGCTGTGAGGCTGTGATTTCAAAGACAAAGATGCTGTGGGAAGAGATATTCACAGCTCTTGATTGTTGCAAAAACATTTGTGGTTATCGCCTCCTTTTATTTATTTTATTTTTTAAGAACAAAACGGCTCTATGAATAGTCGTACGGGCAAGAGGACTTCAAACGAAATTTAAAACGCGAGAACAACTCGCGCTTCTTAATGTATTCGGCATTTAAACAAACAGTCTGCGTTTAGGGCGCTCTGTAGCGTCTTTGATGATGTTATTGACTGTTTTTCAAGCCTTAGAGGCTTCAACTTGTTTTTTTTAGGGTATCTCCAAGTAATGTGGGAGTGTTTGGAGTAGACGCTCATTGGGGATTAAAAAAAGAAATCCAGTTTGGGACTTGGTTTTACCTTCAGAACTACCTTGATTTCTTATGACAGATTCAAGAAGGTGCTAGAACCGTTCCTCGGACATCTCTGGTCTGTCATGACAAGAGCGTCACGCTGTTTCTGCGGATTTGTCATTTGGACGTTTAGGAGGAGATGATGAAGAGCTGGACTTGTTGTCGGTCAGAGTGGTGACAGGAAGGTGAGTGATTTTCGGAGTTGACTTGTCTCAAAGCGTTGGAGGGTGGACAGGCGGTGCAGATGAGCTGACAGGTTAGTTTGTCGTCCGGCTTTCCAGAATGAGGAAGCTGCCAGGTGGGGATTAGGTGAGTAATCCTAGATGGCATTTTGCGACTTGTGTTTTTGATGTTCCCTGTAGGAGTTTCTCACAAGAGAACTTCGTTGGAGGACACTTTACGCTGACCTCCACGGCTCCAATGGGTCATACTTGGGAACACGTATGTGGAAACTATGCAGATCTGCCGTTTAGTGGTGGTGAGATGTGAAGCTCGACGAGAAACGCCACAAGATCCTGACAACAAACCCCGGATCATGACAAGTGGCTGATTAAATCTATTTGTGAATGCAAACTGGTACGCTGATATGGAAGAATATAAGTTGATCAACAAACTTTCAGACTTAATTATTTTGGTGCCAATTTATAACCTTAAATTTGCATGTAGGTTTAAGAGAAGCGCATAATAAAGCCAGTTGCTTCCTGGAGGCCTGGACTCTGTTGAAGGTTTAAATTTTACCCAATCTCTAACGTTTGGCCGTAATGAGTGTAAAGAACCAGCTCAGTGCAATAAAGGATACCAGAAATTACCTGTGCTTTAAACAATCATCCTCCACTGTGAAGAGAGCTGAGCAAGACGGCTTCGTTCCCTTCCTGCCTTTGCTAAAACTACAGGCAGACTGCAACTTTAAGAGTGATGTCATGTACTAATGGAATCCAAGTGAACAGGAGAAAACTCAGACTGATGTGAAGCGAGATTTGAATCAAGACGAATAGCGCAGAAACAAATTGCCACATTTTGAAGTATCACATTCGGAATGGCTGATTGTATAAAAATTCAAAATAACTTCCTCCTTCCTTCAAAAAAAAAAAGCTTATTATTTTAGCTGGTTTTTGACTTCCAGAAAATAGTCACTGCACCAAAGGGGAGATGGAAACACCTCTGCTGAGTCATTTCTGATGCAGCACACGCTCCCATCCATTGGTAGGCGGCATCAACACGAAATCTGTTTCAAATCTTTTTACATTTAGCTTTTGAAAATTACAAAATCTGGTTAAAAGAACTAGAGAAAATACCTCTTATGATGAGTATTACAGCCAGGCTAAAAAATATATAATTAATAAACAATCAAACTACGTGAACAAAATCATTATATCACAAAGTCACAATAATATGAGAATAAAGTCATAGTATTAAAAGACTAAAGTCACAATGTTATTACTTTATTCTTATTACTATGGCTTTATTCTGGTATGACTTTACTAGCTTAACAAAATCGAAATAACATGACAATAAATTATAAATAAGTCGTACTACAAGAATAAAGTCATAGTGTTACGACTTTATTCCCGAAAAAGTATCATTATTTTATTATGACCATTCTTGATTTATTAAATTTTTATTCCAGTATAAATTTATTCTTGTAATTTTATTACTTTATTCTCTTAATATTACTTTTCAGCTTTTTATTAGCATGGCCCTAATACTCTGTCGTAATCTCCAAAACTAAAGCAGGCTCAGAGCAGAAAATTTGCACGTTGATTCATTTTTACAGATTCTTCTCGGAGCTTAATACGATTTCTAATGGCGGAGGAGCCGGGACGCTCTCCTTCAGGCATGACTGGGAATAATGGCGCCTCCAGTCTTAACAGTTTACCTTCCTGAACAGCCGATGGGCCTCTGAGGCGTCATTCCATGAACTAACCTGAGCCCAGCTGCCTGTGTGTCTAGGAGACAAACTTGTGAGAGAAATATCTGAACAAGGAAATGCAGAGCTATGCGTCGATACGCAGCAAGAAATCTCCCTGCTGAATGCCGAAAGGCCACAGCTTTGCCTCTCACAGAGACAGACAGAACCGGAATATCGCCTTACCACAAACCAGCCACAGAAGAGTTAAAGCTGTTGTGATAGTTTTATCTGAGAGACATTCATTTCAGATGTAAAAACAACACAGTAAAAATACCGTCAGCTGTTAAGTTTAAAAAGAAAAGAAAACATTGTCATGATACGTCGCCACTTTGTTTGCCACTCTGGGTAGACAACATCAGCTAGCTACAACGCTAGCTTCGTGCAGCCAGAAAAAACAATAATTCTTGCGCAGTGAGTAACGTTCAGCTCTTTCAATTTGAACTGCAGAGTTGAAATAAAAGACGGTGGAGAAATGACAAGAGGAAATGAAGATGAGGAGGACCAAACGGATGAAGAGGAGAGATTCGTCCCAAAAAAAAAAAGCTGGTTTTTGCATTAAACAGTTCCTAACTCAAACTGTTCACGGTTTTCACAATTGTTGACTATGCGATGTGTTTATGATGTTAAGCACTTTGAACTGCCGTGCTGCTGGAATGGCCTCTGCAAATTTTGTGGACTAATTTGGTGTGATTTCTTCATATGTGTGGATAACTTGGGTTGTCAGAAACATTTACTTTGAATTCTCTGTCAGGCGAATTTTGACAAACATATTTACGGAGAGAAATGTTCAATACCCAGTGAAAGTATCGGGGTCCAACTGCCTCTACTGTCAATCACAAACACACACACACACTTTTTTCCATCACTCCCCACCAGACAGAGGAGTAAAAACAAAGAGGAGGAGGGAATCAGGAGAGAGAGGCCAGACAGGAAGTGTCCGACCGCATGCCGCCATCTTTGCACTCCTCCCAAATCCGTCTCATTTACATTTTCTGACTGGAGCAAAAACGCGAGGGCGTCTTTATAGTGATAATCCGTGATCTCCTTTCTGTCTCTATCCCAAGATGCTAAGTGCTCATTACAGAGACGTGTCGGCGCTGTGCACTTTCCAGAGATCACCCGTCAATCACGCAGCATGCTCCCGCTTCTGATAAGAAAGTTTGGCGTTCCGTAGGCGGTGCTGCATTCTGTGTCTTCTTCTCATTCGTTGGGGGTGGGGGGCTGTCACCACTCCTGTTAACTACTTGCTGCAGAAGTTCTGCAACTTTAACAGCAATCTTGAAACAAAACTGCATCAGGATTTCTGGGATATAAAAAAAAAAGAAAAGAAACCTCCCCTGCCCCCCAAAAAAACCCCACACATGCTGGGAGAAAGTTTTCTCCATATGAGCCAGATTTTTATCACACAGTTGTGATTAGTTCCCTAGAAGTTTGCCAATAACTTTTCCACCTCTCTATCCCTCTCAGGTGTCGTTCCAGTCCACGCTCGCTCCATTTCGTTTTCGTTCGGCCTACGTTTCGTCTCTCAGTCTGTATTCTGATCAAATATGAAGCAATAACTGAAGCTCACGAGCTCGCAGTGGGCTTGTTGTCTTGGTTCCACTCAATCTGTTCTCCAGTTCCAAGCCGGGGAGCCGGGTGAAAGAAATATTTCACCTTTAAATTGTAGATTTTTTTTTTTGTCATTTGACATTTTCTCGCCCCACGCTGCCAAGAAATGTGGTGGTGGGGGGAAAACCCCCATTAATGTTTGTATTTTTCTCAGCTTTTGCTGCTGACAGGTTGTAAACGGTGTGATAAACTGAAACAATATACATTTTTCTCTGCTGCACATTAAATATTCTGGTGCATTTAGGACACAAGGTGGTTTACATTTCACCCACAAGCATACTTTGCTACATGCTTACAGTGAAATAATGTTAAAATAAAGATACTCCCTTATTTAGGTAAACTAGGGTTCGACAGATCAATAATAAAAATAATGATAATGATAATACATTTTAATTATAACCCTCTTGACACTTGTAGAAATCTCAAAGTGTCACAATCAATAAAAAATAATATATATTTTTTAACCACCTATGTTTTATAGGTGAGCTAGTGGCGTCATAAAAAAAAAAAAAAAAAAAAAAATCAAGGCTGGAATTGTAAATAAATTCAAATCTACCAAAAGTGGATCAACAAAGTAGGATAATTTAGAAATGAAATGTAAATATTCTTTTTTGTCCCAAAAGTGGGGACATTCTGGAAGCACATATTGGAACCAATGGAAGCATGCAGATTCACGCTAAAGTAAGAAAAACAACCCATCAAAACAGAAAGTTAACAAGAGAGTGGTAAGGACAAATGTCCAACATTAGAAAAACAATACTGCACATTTAGTAAAATACTTTGTTTAAAAGAAATGTGCAACTGAGTAGGGAAATTGAAATGATGTGCATATATATTTGTGTGTTTTTTTTTATATTTCAAAACCAACCGAATATTTACAGAAAATGAACACAAACTCTGTAAATACCGGGACAGCAGGGATGTCAACACTTATTCTGTGTGTGTTTGTTGAGAGCAGTCATGGTTCTGAAGCCTTAACAGCTGCTAGGAGGAAGGATCTGTGATAACGTTCCACTGCGCACATCGGACGCAGCAGCTCTCCAGTTCAACAAGTCGGGACGAAAAAGTCTTGATACTGCAGCTCATGATTCACGGCGTCTCCAGTTAACTGTGTGGAGCCGTTTAGTTACAGTAACAATGTTTCGGTTCACAAAATGAAACATTAAATTGAGTCAATAACTAAATATAGCGCTTCTATAACGCAGTAGAAGTAGTTTATTATATGGTGGTGTGTTACTGCCACACTAAAATGGAAAAAAACATAACGAGAACAAAAACATTATATTACGACTTTATTCTTGTAGCACTACAACTTTATTTCCGTAATATTGACTTTAATCTTCTAACACTGCAAATTGACTCTAGTAATATGACTTTATTCTAGTAATATTAATTAATAATTCATTCTCATAATTTCCTTTTTCTTAGTGTGGCCCCCAGGCGAGTAAACATTGTTGTAGTGAAAAAAAAGGAAAGACGAGACACTTGTGCTGTTATTTTCTATTGCAGTGCAACAGTGCTATTTTATTTTGCTGCTAAGAATTCTTCCTTGGTTAAGTAATGGAAATAAAATGGTGTTTTTCCAGACATGGGGTTCCTGTGGATTAAATGAACTGACTCCAGATGACACAGCCGTCCTAAAACTTTCTCCCCCGGCCCCTAATGTTTGGTGGATAAAAATATTATTCCTGCCAAGCAGCAAGTATACTTTTTTTGGACTTTGTAGTCAATATCCAGCCCTCCCGTGTCTCTGACTTTCTGCAGACTCAGTGCTGAATGTGAGGCAACATCAATACCCCTCTTCTTCTTCGGCACGGCGGAAGTCAGCAGGAAGTGGAGAGCGGAGGCAGAGGTGGTGCCGGGCATATTCCGCAGGATTCTGCACTTGGATATACTGCTAAAAATGTCCCCCGAAGGGCCCGGGCAGAAATATGAGTTTTCAGGCACTGGATTATTGCGCTGCTTGTTTACTCCGTTGTCACAGTAGATTCCAGTCTCTCTGCTTTCTCTAAATCTCAGAAAATCTATTAGATCAGGGTCTAAATACAGTCGTATTTTTCTTCTTCAGTTTTTTTTTTTTTTTTTGGTGCCACAGCTAGCTCTGGACTGTCTCTGTTTCCCCATTTCAACCACTGAGGTTAAGACAATGAGATTTGCAGGAGCCACTTTTTCACTGCAGGAAACACTTAGCAGAACCTCGTTATAGTGAAACGAAAGCCAAAGGTACCATAAGGGCCAGCAGTGGATGAGGGGGATATATCTGCTTATCATCGGCAATTTACCTGGAAATAGATTAGCTTTTTAGTAAACATCAATAGCACTCAGTGGAATAAATGGGCCAGTAGAAAGCAATGTGCGAAGAGATGGAGCCGAGAGTTTGTAGAGGCAACAAGTGTTACGTCAAAGTCGATTCCTGGAACACATTTCTAGTGTTATGAAATGATTACAGTTGGAATTTCTTTACAGTGAGGTTCAATACAGTAATCCCCTATCAGACTCAAACCACCACACAGCCAAGGAGGCATATCTGTACAACTAAGACCTGATGATGCATATTCTCCACATACCATGGATCACATAGGAAGCACTTTGTGACTATAGAGCAGCCTTCTTTGTGATGCATTATGGCTAACATTGCCAGTTTACATAGTAAATACCAAAAATGTGTCTATTGCACATCTTTCCAACAGCAAAAATATATATTTTTTTATAGATTTGTAGCTAAATTCTGAGGTTTACAAGGGGTTAGTAATAGCTTTGCCTGTAATATGGAAAGATGTCATATTGTAGCAAATTTGTTAAAAGCAAGAAACAATAGAGACATGAAAAGTTAGCTACAGTCGAGTGTTAAGAAAACAAAATAAAAGAATAAAATTGTGATAATAAAGTCAAAATAATGAGAATAAAAGTCATATTTCTACAATAAAAACAATTTTACAAGAATAAAGTCAAGTTAATATGAGAGTCCATATAAGAATAAACTCATAAAAGTACGAGAATATAGTTGTAACATTATGACTTTATTCTTGCAATATTTTCACATTATTCTCAGTTCAGCTCAAGCTGGAAATATTGGACGCTGTGAACTAAGTTCATCGCTGCTTTCTCTCCCAAAAAACATCCCTACCAATTAAAAAAAATCAATTAAAGATACCCGATTTTGTTGGGAGATTTCTGTTATTTTCCAAGCGTTGGTGATTTATCTTTGAGGGACAATAAGGATGTAATTTTTGGTATTTGAGAGAAATTATTTGATTATTTCTCTTTAGGTCGTTGGCGAGTTTAGAACGTAGTTAATTTTTACTCCAGAACGGGGTAAAGGCGAAGTTTTGGGTTTTAAACCAAAACCGGGTTTCTCAACAAAGTACTGGTATATTACTCCTTTAAGCCTGGAAACGTTCTTCAGGAGGCCGACTTTGTGACTATCTTTATGTGACCCTGAAGGTTCAGGTCTGAATTCATCAAAAGACGACACGGCTCCATTTCAGGTTGTGTTTCAAACCTTGATCACGGTCACAGCTCCTTATTCCTAATCACAGTAATTCATCTATAAATCCACACCTTACCAGTACAAAGACCGGTTTCTATCTGTTACACTACCAATCCCACCATCATCAAGTCTACTCTGCTTTGCTTCCTGTGGAGATTTTCCTTTGTTGACCTCCATCACGATGATTATCTGCTACCTGAGTCAATTTCCTACATATTTCATTCCTACTGTGTGCGGTTACAGCTTGCTAAATGTTTCATTCATGGCCCCGTCAACAGGGAGGCTCAATCACAGTTTATTTAAACAGATTAACCTCACCGGTGTGAGGCCAACAACCCAGATAGTTTTTTTTGTTGTTGTTTTTTTTCCCCCCGTTGTAAAAATCTGGCTGACAGATACTTTGTGTTCGTGTCAAACATGCAGAGGAGCGAACGTAAGGGAAGCGTAGAGCCGACCGCACGCAGCTGTTCCGGTGAAAAACTGCCCTTTAATGCCCCGTGTCATTCCCAGCAAACTCCCAACATGAGTGATCACTTACACATTACAGTTCAGGCCAAACTATCCATCACCGAGTCTCGGTGATGGATAAACCGGCCGAGGATCCGACGGTACGATGCTGCATTTGGGTCAGGATGAAATAAAGGCTCCCAGCTCATAAGCCTCGTTTCAGTGCTTTTCATTAATAAAATGTTGCAAATCAAACGCCGTCGCCTCCTGCTTTGGTCACCCTTGATTCACCGCTGTTTCCACAACAGCGGTTTCTCAACAACCAGAGCTCACTTTTGTTTATTAATGTGATCATATAAGTTAGCCCCTAATCCTTTGAAAATCGCTTCTCAGGCTTGAGCGGCAATTGTTAATTCTCCCCTATGACAACATATTTGCAGCTGATTAAATTTTACAATGGGCCAAGGCGAAGCGGATCTGGTCACACTGCTTAGGGGTTTTGGAGGGGTGGGGTGGGGGTTCCTGTCAAGGATTCAATAAAGAAAACTAATCAAAGGGGTGACGCAAAGATGTAGCTATTTATCCAAACGGCGGAGACGTTTCTAGACGGAAATTAAAAGCCGAAAATATTCTCTGAAGTCGGCACTAAAATCTTAACTCAATCAAGCAGCTGCAGCTTTCTGCTGTGGGGAGGAGACAGATTAAAACGGGGATGACAGGCAACACTGTGCTGTGGGCCTCAGAGGTACAAAGACAACTAAATCATTTAGCAGATTAAAAATGAATAGTAGTCTTTAAACAATGGCAGCTAGTTTGTTTTTTTTCCGACTGGAAATTGCTTCAGGAATAAAAGTCATTAATTAGAAAAAAAAAAAAAAGGCGGAATATTGCAGAAAGTGACGCTACTTCAAGTGGATGATTGTTATTCGTTGTTGTTGTTGTGCCTCGACTCAGACTGATCACGTTTAAATAACCAAGCAAGTAAAACTATGAATTTGAGAAAAAAAAAAAAAAAAAACACTGCCAGGAAACTTCAAATCAAGGTTTCAGGCATTTTAATCTTTTAAATATGAAGTATGTGTAGCTGCCAGGGTTTTGGGTTGGTTTTGTTTTGTTTCTGGGTTAATAGTTTTGATTATTTGTTTCCTGTATTTTTTCTTATGGTGCGTTCACACCAAGTGCATTTTGAGCGTCAGACGCTTCTGGTTTACATTCAAAGTCTACGTGGAGGCGCATTGATGCGTTGAAGAGTTGAAGCGAGTCCGACAAATAGGCCGGCAACGGAAACCAACGGCTAGAGTGATTTTGACGCGTCTTGACGCACCCCCACGTAGACTTTGAATGTAAACCAGACGCACCTGATGTGCTAAATACTAGGAGCAAAAAAAAAAATCAAACGTCTGCATTCAAAGTGCACACACATATAATTTGAAGAGTCGGGCGCATTTCTGACGCGCGTAACGGGTTTGGTGAGAACGCACCTTTGGGTGTTCTTCTTTTGGTTAGATCAACCTGTCAGTTATTTCGGTTCACGTTGTTCATTTCCCATGTTTAATTATTCTTTATTTCATTACAATTATGTACTCATCACTCCTTTTTTGCCCTGTGCCATCGCTGTCTCTCTCCCTCAGTCTGCCTGCCTGGTCTGCCCCCTCTCAGCTGCACCCGGTTACCAATCAGTGACCTGTTTTTTAAAAAGATCTAAAGATTTTCAAAGATTTAAAAAAATGTTTGCAGCGATCAACTTGCCCCGCCCCCTCGCCAACAAACGAACAAAATCTAAACTCAAATGAAATTGATAGAATTTAATTGTGCTACGTTTGTGCAGCTACAATTTCAGTAGCACAGTTTTGGTAGACACCAAGTTTGTTTGATTTTGTAAATGTTGATCTATCTGACCTTTGATGACCTCTAAAGGCATCTGGAAACGTATGAATGTCTTTAAAATGGCAGCGGCACGAATGAAAAATCTTTCCTGCACAAATGTAGCACAAAACGTTTGAAACCAATTCCACTGAACTTGAAGACTCAGATGGTTTAGACAATGGACGAACAGTCAATGAGGCTTAAAATCCCATCTCTGAGATACTTCATGATCCCCTAACTCTACGAGGAGACCAAGGCAGCGGGATGACGGAAATCAGTTGAGACGGCTAAAACATGTGTCATATGGCACGCCGTATGATATGGCATCATACGTCACCATTTCTGTTGCGCGGCAGCTAGCATGTTGCACGCTTCAAAGGAGGCAAAGAGAAAGTCAACGGAGAGAAAAGAATGAGAAGTAAATGACTTGTTAAAGAATGTGGCACAGGATGGCTAAGAAGGATAGTGTTTTAGTTCAGAGTGCAGAGAGGGATTGTGGACTTGTTTTCTTGTAAATAACTGATTCAGTTCAGTGTTTTTTTATTTATTTTCGGAGCTGGTGGTATATTTTTATTCTTGCGCGTGTCAGAATAAGAATCAGCTTTGCTGGCCTGGATTCCGTGGACAAACAAGGAATTTGAGTTCTGTTTCACACGCTCACAGAGTCTAGACATTGAGAATAGATATATTCTCAATGTATATATATTTCCCTGTAATATATATATATTACAGGGAAACGAAAAGAAAACAATCTGTGCATACAGTGGGGGAAAAAGAAGTATTTAGCAAAGTCAGTTTTTCCATTTTTCTCACTATGTTTATTTGGGAGCGGTGCGTCTTTTCTTTGAGTTACTGTTGACTCTTAGTCATGGAACAAATAGAATCTTGGATTGTTTTTTTGATAATTGAAGATTTTAAGTCAGAATTGTCTATTTTTCACTGTCTTATGAATTATAAAATACACAAATTTTTCGTCCTAAATATTTAGAATTTCCTTCTCACAATGTTGCTGAAGTCATGTCAGTAAAACATTTCCAATAGAAAGCTAGAATGAGAATCAGTAGTTAGTTTTTACCCAATTAATGCAACTAATTTATTTAGACCAGGTCTGAAATTGTAACACTAGCAAGAACTCTTCAGAAGTTTTAAACCTAAAAAACAAAGTAATGATTTAAATGATTCTACTGTATATTTCACTTTTTTTTTTTTTTTTTTTTTTTTTTTAACAGATCTGTACCGATCTGGTTTTATTGCTTCAAAGTTTTATGGTCTAAATGGAGCGAAGTTAGATTGAAGAGAGGCTAGAACAGCTTGTTAGACCCTTTGGCCTCAGTTCATCTGAAACTGACAAAGCAGAACTTCATCAGCTGGAAAGAAGACACGAGGTTCATTTTAATTATCATTTTTAGTCAGTAAAATGGGAAGTCTGCACAGCTATCACCGACAACGATGGCAACCGTTACTGGAGGGGGTTACTGCTTGAGCTATTCCTTCACGCATTTCTGATATTACAACATCAAACTTCATGGTGTTTTTGTTTTTATGGGTGTTTTTTGGCATTTTGTGTGTTAAACAAAAATTTCAGCATGATTTCTTATTATTTTCCCACCACTTTATGTGGCTTTTTGGAGGCCTTAACATATTCAGAAACTCACCACACTTCACCCAAAATTGTTCCCCGTGTGAACTTTTCGGGAAGAGACTTTCCCACTTTGTTCAAAAATGTACACAGAGGCAGCCATTTTAGGTCAAAGAGCAAATTTTGGCCATTTTTGACTTTTACACACCTCAAACTTTAACACATTTTGAGCTTTCGGCTTAATCTTCGGTCAGAGGGGGATTAAAAGTTATCAAAATCAAAACTTTTTGAACATTTTTAGGGGGCGTGGCCAAGCGGCTAACTTGGCATACTCTTCAAACCAACCGAGCAATTAAAATGACCAGAAACACAGAAGTGAACACTGATTTTGCTGAGTACATTTGCATAAATCAGATTCTTATTTATAGAATTAGTTCAATTCATTTCTTAACTGAATGAAACATATACATTTTGAAATGTATGTACATTCATTGAACACATTTTTTAAGCAAATGTTATGTTATCTGCTTTTTAGTTACACAGGACAATGACACCTTTATGTTAAATGTTTTCTACTTAAGAATTTCCATTCCTTACTGGTTTTGCATTATTTCTGTCATTATGTTATTGATTACATTTTCTTCATCGTAAGCAATATTGATTATGTTTGAAATTTCAGCTCCATAAATATCAGAGCAAAGGGGGAAAAGATGCATGTCACACTTCAAATTTCCAGTTCCACTACTTTCCTTTGGTCTACCACCTCAGATCCCTATAAAATAATTATTAAATGCTGAAGTGAACCCCAGCAGAAGACAGAGTCGACTCCAACTTGGAAAACTAACAGGTACGTTTTTTTCCCCAGCTTTCGAATCCTCTCATGATATCACTATTAAATGTGCAAAAACTAAACGTGAGAAGACTCAGAGATTCAGGTAATGGAGAAAAGACAAGTAGAAAGAGGCTGCACAACTGCATGACCGCTCTAATAATGGGCTGTTGAGGATTTACCTCTGCTGCCCCAGATGTGTGCAGATCACAGTTCTTCAGACACTTTCTGCCAGAGTGGCTTACTGAAACCTTGGGAAGTCAATAGTCCTAGCATGCTAGCCCCAGCATGCGCTATGAGCAGTGGAGGACAGTAATAAAATACATTTACTTGAGTACTGTACCCAAGTACGTTTTTTGAGTACTTTTACTTTATATTTATTTTTTTTGGGGAACTTACGACTTTCGACTCCACTACATATTTATGAGCGTTGTCATTACTCATTCCTTTTGGCTCAGCAGAGCTTTGTGGTTTGCTGTTCCAGTTTTCTTTACTGAAATGCAATTGGCCAGTTGGTATGTTCCCCACAAAAAAGGGAACCAATCACAGTCGCCGCTCACACATGTCGATTTAGAGTCATGTCATTGTAAACGTGACTGAAGTTAACCAGTTTCCTAAAGTAGACTTTACTCAATTAACTTTGACTCAAAGTAACCTTTGAGAGAACTTGGGTTTGTTCTAATTTACTCAAATTAACTTGACTTGAGTCAAGTAAACAATGAGATTACTCAAGCTAACATGACCCAAGCTAACATTACCCTTACTCAGGGTAAGTCAAGTTAACCTGAGTTTACTCAAGTAAACTTTGAGATTAGTCAAGTAAACTGAGTATACCCAAGTCAACTTAAGTTTAGTTAAGTGAACTTGACTCAAATTAACATTGTTAACTTGAAGTAAACTTTGAGTTTAGTCAGATAAACTGTGAGGAAACCAAGTTTTAATGAGTAATCTCAGGTTACCTTGACTCAAGTTAACTTGAACAAACTTTTGACAAGTTTGTTCAAGTTTACTTGTATCCAAATAAAATTCGACCACCACTGACTACCAGATCCAGAGAATCCAGAGATTTCCAATTTCGGTTTGTGTCACAAGGGGAGGACGATGAAGGAGGTAAAGAGGGAAAAAAGAGGAAGTGACAGGAGGAAGAGATGGATGGCTCAGTGTGACGTCTCGTAGGAGCTGAAGGAAAGGGAGAAAGAGAAAAAAAAGACCAAGATAAGGAGCGGAGGGAGGCTGCTTCAATGTCAGCTGCTGCTTGGAAGCAGAGAAAGGCCAGGCACATTTTAGCAATGAAGGCACCTGAAATCCATTCAAATTAAAACATACAGCTGACACAAACAACAGCGCAGGAATACAAAGAGCAACTTAGCGGTGTGTGTGTTTGCTGAGCCTGTGGAGAAAAGGAAACACGGGAGAGTTTCCTTTTGTAAGGCGCGGCCTGTAGATGTGAGTGTTTGTCTGGCAGTTTGCCTGCTTGCTGGAATAAAGTCTCCCTGCTCAGCTGTGGATGCGTATGTGTGTGTGTGTGTGTACGGATGTCTGCATCCAGACATTTGCTTTGTGTGAGAGCATGAGGCTGGGGGTAAGCGAGCATCAGGGAGCTGGGAGCTAAGAGAGTTTTGGGAAAGGTCGTGAGGCGCAGTGGCTTGGCATTGTGGCATATTTCATTTATAAGCTCGCTGGGGCATAGCTGAGCTGCAGGGAAAATGAAGCCGTAACTCCTCGGTTTGCACCGAAACGGCGCTGCGTGTTCCATTAGTGAGGTGAATCAAGGCCTCCCTCGGCCTGCGTGTTTTAAAAGTCGTGTTTTTCTGTGAGATTTTCACCAGAAAACACTTTGTTCCACTTGTTTAACTTGTGTTTATGAGCTGGATTTGAAGGGGGGAAAAAAAGAAGACGAGATGAGGTCAAGAAAAAATAAGCACCAAATGTAATGACTGCAATGGCATGCTTTTGATTTTTACAACTCTGTGTTAGCCAAATATTGGGCTACACATACAAGTTTAAATGAAGAAGTACAAATATACACCAGAAACACGTTAGCATTGATGCCATTAGCTGCGACCATAAAATCGCGTAAATTGGAATGCAGAAATAAATCTGCTTAGTGGAAACAGTACAATTTAGAAAATATATATGTTTTTCGATAAAAGGTTTTACCGCTCTAGGAAGAGGTGGATTTTCCACTGTATCGAAGTCATTGCATTTCACCAAACTGCGACGGAAACAACAACACGGGTCACATGATCAACAGCGGGGCGTTACTACTTGCAATGGAAGCAGACTAAGATTGTCAAGGTCATTACATTCCTCTAAGGAACACAATTGTCCACCCATATTCCAATAAAAACTGTGGCTGTATATAATATATTTTAAGGTTCTGTTACTAATAACAGAAACTTCAGACTGTCTTCTAACCTGTCACTCTATGGTAAACATAACCATGTTGTTTTATTGCAAATATCCTATCATTGCCTGATTTTACACTGCAGTAAAGTCATTTGATCTCTGACTAGGCGTCTCCGTCTTTATTTGTGTTTTTTGGGATTCACCAATTATTGTTATTTAAATAAAGTTCTGAAACCATTCGGCTTTTGGTAGGCATGATGCAACAACAAAAGAAATATTCCTCCTCTTCTTCTCTGAAGGAACGACTCTCCAAACTTTTCAATAAAGTTGTGGTGTCATCACCTTTACCCAGACAGGGTGGGCTGACAGAAATGTAAAAATGAGCATGACTTCCCCCCCCCCACACCGCCGCACAGTCTGGGGAGGCAGAAGCTTGTCACTCTCTGAGACTCTGACAAACCATTTCAACCCATTATCCACCTCCAGCGTGCAGCGCGGTGTCATATGGCGCTCATTTACCGTATTTCTGTCAGGCCGGCCGGTTGTGTGACAATAATGGCCTGAACACCTGAACAGTATACATGTCATTGCTTGTTAACCAGGTATGAGGAGCATTAATGAGATCTCACCCGGAGCCTTATTTCCGCCGGCTCCCAGACATCAGCAGAAAAGTTCATCTCGCTCAGCCTGAGCTCGGATGACAGAGGAACAGGACGCGTTCTCGATTAACATATCTCACATTTCTTTCACCTTTAGCGCTGCTCAATACCGGCTGATGGCTGACCTTTAGCAGGAGGATGAGGAAGGCCTGCGACTGTAAGCCCCCCATCCCCACTCACACTCGAGCAGGGTGAAGCACACACACATGCACGCACTTCTTCTAAGGTCGTAGCCCGAGGAAGTCAATAGGAGCGGTGAGCTTTTGTGTTTGCCAATACTCCTCGGCAAACGCTTCCCGGTTGCTACAGACAAACACGAGGTGGAGCCTCTCAAGCAAACTGATGGAGGAGGAGCACACACACACGCACACCCCGGCACGCACGCGTACGACGGGACGATGTCAGTTTTGACGTTAAGATGAAAATATAATGCAGCGTTGTCTTGCCCCAGCCTCTGATCGGTATGCTAGGGTGATTTAGCGGGGGGCCTCTGACACAGAGCCGTTGTTGCGGCAGGTTGAACATTGAGTCGCACCGGCAGGTAAACAAAGGGGAAAACAGTCGCATCAACACACACGCACACAGCGGGAGAAAAAAAAAAAAGCTCTCAGACGCGCGCGTGCCACCCCAAAATCCTGCAGAGACGAACATTAAGTCATACAAACACCTTGAGTGTCAGCCTTGGCTGCGAAAGGCCGGGGAAGATGGATGGTCTCCAGCCCCGGCTGCTCAGGCAGTGATGAATGACCAGATAATTTCCAGGCCACACACACACACACAAACCCGCACACAAACCTGCACGGCATCACACACTAAGATACGTCTACATGAACACCGACTTGATTGTAAAAAATCAAGAAAACACAATTGCAGTCAAGAAAAATAATCCATATTTTACACCTGCACCCCTGTTGCGCCATACGGATGGAAAGGTATGCAATGTTTGAAATCATTTACAAATTCAAATTCAAAAGTACTTTATTGGTCCCAAAGGGAAATAAAATGTTGTAACTCATTTAATTAAAGGAGTTGTTGTAGATGGTGAATGAAAGGAAAGACCTCCAGTAGCGGTGTGGTGCGCTCAAAGCGCAACTCTCAAGAGGAGCACGGGAGACGTGCCATCGGTTCCCGAAACCACACACACACACACACGCAAAAATTTAGTTAAAGCATGCATGTGACCGTCTAACAAACCCTTTATGTTTCTTAGAAGACCAGTGAACAGAGAAAAGAGTTAGAGGAAAGAAGCTGAAGGTAACTCTAGAGAAGCTGAAAACAGGCACAGCTCTGCTGGGAAGATGTGTAGACTGGACCCCTGTTGGCCCTGAAATTCATAAATGTGTATTCATGGAAAAGCAGCCATTAAGAAAAACTGGCTACTGTTCAAAATTTACCAAGAAACATTTTAGGTGACACAGCAGAAAGTGGTGTAGTAAAAATAAAGAAGCCCAAACTCAAACTTATTCAAAAAACAATGTGTGTAGGAAAATAATCAATGTGCATCAGCCTTCATAACACATCCCCACTGGGAAACGTGGTGGTGTCAGCATCATGTTTTTCTTTAACAGGAAATGGGAAGATGGATGGGGAAGAAAACCTCATATTAGAGGATGTGACAGGCAGGACAACAATCCAAACCATACAACCAAAAATGGTTAGAGACCTGTTTCCAGATAAATTCTTGACCTAGTGTCATATTGTCACCTTCATAAAATAATGACCTAAGTCATTTTTTTTTACCTAAGACATTTATTGGAAAGAAAGAGGTGGAGTTAGCATAAATGGCTTCTCTGGATATCCCGTCCTTCGCACACACTCCCAAAACGATTAGTCACAGGTGAGTCGGTCCCACTAAATTACCTTCAAGTATGAATGTATTTAAATGTCTCCTTCTCCTGAGGCTCTGGGTTTGCCTACAGGGGCAAATACTTTTTATATGCACTGAAAAAATACACACACAGGCACACACACATAAAGACAAGCGTCAAATTCTTTCTCTGAGGAACGTTTGGCTTTTCAAACCATCCCAGCCAAGAAATAAATCTAAAACTGGTGCCTAATAAAAAACAAACTGTATTGATAACCGACAAACTGTCACCTCCACAAATCATTTGAGATGGCGTTCAAACATAATCAACATTTAAGCAGACAACGTAGAACCGCTGCCTTATCTAAGGTAATCACACTCTATGAGATGAAACCTTTGGCTGAGTCTACAGGCAGCTGCGATTACCCATTCTGGGGTTATTTTATTTCCTGCTTCCTGTCTCCCTTGGCGTTATGGAATGAGTTCTGATAAACAACATAATTAAAGCTCATGCTGTGAAGCTGCTTCACGTTTCCAATCATCCTCAGAAGCCACTTCTTCAGAGGGCCAGTGGGACTCCCCAGCTGTGCCAGATTGACAAATTCAGACCCCTCCTAGACGCTATGGCAACCAGTGACACCTGTGGGTGCTCCGCCCTTTGATTACAAATCCTTATAGGGACAGCATTGTGTAAAATTGACTCTTCTGAGCTTTTCATCATGTTATAGTTTTACTCCCTCATCAAAGACATACCTGGAGTTTTGTTTTGATTTTTTCATGCATGTTTGACAAAATCTTTAATCTCCCATGGCAACCATTCAGTGGAGAACGCTTGTTCTCACCAAGCGCCATCTTCTCCACGTAGCTCCTCCTCTATTTCCAAGTCATTTCCACCTCACAGAGCACCAATCCTTGACTCCTTCAGACTAGCCAGCAGCAATTAGCAAACACCTGTAGAACTGCTCATCTCATGAGCTCATGACAGGAGCTACTTCTCGGTGAAAACGTTGGTAAAGGGTTAACAGAGGAGCCAAGCTATGATGACTTCTTGAGGGCGGAGTTTCAGAAAGAGCAGGAGCTTCTTAAAGAGAAGGAAGCCCAATTTCAAGGTGTTAAATTAAGAAGTCAAAACTATTTTAAGCCTTATTTATATTTTAGAACAACTGAAGGCGACATAGTTACTTGATTGTGGTATAAAATGAAACAGTGTGTCTGGAAAATACACAACAGTGCCCCCTTTAAAGGTATCTCAAACTTTAGGAGGTTGAAATATTTTCTCAATTTAGTTGAAACAAAATTTTAAAAAAGCTGCTCCTGATGAACATTATGAATCTGTGTAATAATATATAATTTAGGTTTCAACCAGTAAGCCCTACGTTATTGGAAATCTTCATTTAGTGCACATACATATTCTTCTATGTCCTCCACTCCCCGCCTGCCAGCAACAACTAATAGATGAATTCGTCTTCAGTGGGAGTTAAAGGCAGGGACGCGCTTACCCTAACCAGACGAAACGGCTCGCAAAGTGAGCACCAATCCTAAACGCTCTCGGTTTTCAGCAGTTTAATTGCAGAAAAAAAAAAAAGTGCGTTGCCATGGAAACTAAGACCTAGCACTCGTCCAGAGAGCAGAGGGAGGAAAAAAGAATAAAAAAAAATAAAGATGCAGATAAAGTCAGAGGAAACAAGAGATAGGAGAACGGAGCAAAGCAAATGACTGAGCGACGCGTTTAATCAGGTCAAACTGGAAATTTAAAGTCTAAATGGAGGCGTGAGACCTTCTTTTGACAAAAAAAAAAATCTGCTGTTTTTTTATCATCATTTCTTGCTTCATCAAAATTCCTTTTTTTTCTCCCCTTCGTCTCCGTCTCAGACGAGGTTCTTTCAACGTGCAAAACAAAATTCACAGCAGCCGCAGCCTCAGCCTGTTCCCGGAGCACGTGGAGGACTTAGCAGGATACTTGTGATTCTTTAATGAACCATCTGTCTCATCAGCTCAACATCACATTTTTATTTATTTATTTTCTGAAGAGGTTTGACACTGACAGAGCTGGATATCTCCATATGTTAACACATGGGCTTTTTTTTTTCTTTCTTTCTTTCTTTCAGCTTTTTTGGTTTCCTTGTGTCATCGAGAGTGACAGAAAGCAGTGAGCGTATGTGTGACTTAAAAGTTTCTTTCACTGGGAACAAGTGAGATATTACAGAAGGGAAATAACAGGATGCGGAATTATGGAATCATACGTGGACCATGAAAAGGAGAAATTTGTTTCTATTGGGAGGGAAGAAAAATACAATCTGCAGTCTAGTCCCATACGACTGTTGGATACAGAGGAGCAGGTCGACTTCTTTGACCCTTTGGACAAAAGGAAAACTTTACCTCTAGTTCCTGTTTTTCTCTTGGTGCAGCTGACAAACAGCAGAGCGTCCCACAGAGGAGCTTCCAAGCTGGCGTCTCCTGACACTGTTGCCACTTCTGACATTGGATAAGTTTCCATTGACCATAAAATTGTGCAAATTGGAATTACGCAAATAAATTTGCTTATTGAAAACGTGCCAATTTTGAAAAGCCTCCTGTTTTTCGGTAAAATGTTTTAACGCTAGAATGAGGTGGTTTTTCGACCATAACGAAATTATTGTATTGGGCAAAACTGCGATGGAAACACTTTCTTTCACATCACACGAGTCATGTGATCGACAACCGGATGTTACTACTGGTGGAAGTGACAAACAGTACGACAGGATGTGGATGGAGGATAACGGCGTGGCATGTTGCTTAGTGACTCATCACTGAACAACATGATTTTAATTGCGTTTCCTATGTAATAGAAAGGTGGCAACTGGGCAAACAGTTTTTTTTATACAGTTATGGTCAAACACTGATAAACCTGTAACGGACTAGTCCAAAATATGAACTTCCTTTTTTGTTGCTTGTCACTTAAACGATCCAGATTACAAAACCAATTTTAATATCAAAGAAAACCTGAGTAAATACAAAATGGAGAATAACTGTTTTATAAACTGTAGTTTATAAGAGCATGGATAGCTGCGTTACCATTAAAAATATATATTTGCGCAAATTGGAATTACGGAAGTAAATTTGTTTAAGGGAAACACACCGATTTCAAAATGACTCACGTTTTTCAATAAAAAGTTTTCTTTCCGGCTGTATCTAAATTAGTGTATTTCATAAATCTGCAATGGAAACACTCCACAGATGTCACATTATCAACAGTCGGATGTTACATCAAAGAAAAGAACAGGAAGTGGTCGGAGGGGCTGCGTGCTTTTTTAGCGACTTATCGTATGAACAAACTTATTCCCGCGTGATTTTAATTGAGTTTCTTATTTAATGAAGTAGAAGAAATTGTGTATTTTCGACATTAGCGGAATTTCAAAGTCTTGAGCTGAATTTAAATGAAGCTGCTCGTCATGCTACAGGGTCTCATTTGGTGTTATGTCTAGGCTTCCGCATTGGATGATGCTCCAACACGCCTGCATGAAACAAATGATTCATCACCAGGCATTTGCCAAACTTGACGGCATCCTGAAGACATAATCCCTGTCAGTCCAATCCCGGTTGGAGCAGAGTCAGTAGATCTGGAGGTCTGTGGTTAAAACCTCTGATGAATATCAAACGTTTGCTCTGGCGATTAATTCGACCTACAACCAAAATTTTTACCTTTACAGGTTTGAGAGTTCTCCTGCTTATGGACCAGCCTGTATGAGACCCACATCCATTACTGGACACATCCCTGACCTCTGCAGCAGCCAGGTATAACTCATTCATATGCTCCATTTTTCTGAAAGTAGAGTGTATTTTTCTTTCTCCTTCCACACACTCTGGATGTTTCACCCTCAGGAGTCGTTGAATTCAGTGAGACTTTGAAGCAGATGCTAAGCTGAGATGGAACAGCAGCGAAAAAAAAATAGGTGGTAAAGAAAATATAGTTAACTGCCTTCTTGTACACCTTTTGAACACATTTCTCCAGAATATCGAAGAAACGTTGATGGAAATCATAAAGCTTTGTGGTAATCTTGCAAACAGAAGGCACAGACACAACTAGACAATTTGAACAAAAGTTGAGAGAGTGTCGTTATCCACAGGGAAGGGAGTTCTGCGGCAGCATGGGCTGAAAGACCGCTCAGAGAGGAAGAAGCCATTACCCAGAGAGCATTGTGTAGCGATAGATTACGGTTTGTGAATGGACAAAGATCTTCATTTGTGAAAACAAAAGCTTGTGACGTGACGACGCTGCAACTGAACTGCTCCGTTATGGCAATCATTACATTTGAATGAAAAACAAGAAAATTTAGCAAAGTTGCTCAAGGGAAACACAGTCAATGTTTTAAAACGGTCGACACAAAGCCCTGGTCTCAGCCCCGCGGTGTGATAGAGCTGAACAGGTGTGTGAATGCAAGATGGACAACAAACCAGCCTCAGTTCTGTCTGGAGGACTGGGCCAAACTTTCAACCAGCTGTTGAGAAATGTTTGTGGATGGACATTATAAATGTTTGACCAAAGTCACACAGTTTAAAAAGCGGTTCTACAAAATTTGAAGAAATTTCTATCAAATTTTCTCTTTATTTTGACCAGACAGAAATAATTTTGGCGATCTCAATTGACCTAAAATAGAAACAAAAATTGTTGAATTTAATTTTATACCGTGAGGGGATAAAAAACTTAATAATAATAATAATAATAATAATAATAATAATAATAATAATAATAATAATAATAATAACACATTTTATCTATATAACACTTTTCTAAAAACTTAAAGATGCTTTACAGGAATCAAGCAAAAATAACAAATAGTTGCACTTAAGCACATCAAACAAAATCATAAAAGGAAAAAATAAAAGCTTTCCAAGCTTCCGTCTCATAGAGCAGCTTTCTCCCCGAGCTCCTTCAGACTAGCCAGTAGCAATTAGCAAACACCTGGTGGAACACCCCATCATCTGAGCTCATTATAGGAGTCACTTCTCAATGAAACACTGGCAAAAACATTGTTAAAGGGTTAATAAAGGAGCGATGTCATGGTGACTTCCTGAAGGGGGAGATTCAGAAAGAACAAGAGTTTATTAAAGAGACAGAGGCCTAAATTCAAGGTATTAAATTTAGTTTAAGTCATATATATATATACTATTTTAATAAAAACTGACAATAACAGTTACATGATTGTGCCATAAAATGGCCCTTTGTGCCTGGAAAATAAATATTACTGCCCCGTTAATCGAAGCGTCTTTACGTTTTCTGCAGAGATGAGAGAAAGAGGAACAAGAGTTTACTTTGGACAGCAAACTCCTGAAGCAATGCTTCATTTTCGCCAGCTGTTCAAGACGAGATCAAGGACAGACCCTGCATCCAGAGGTTGTGGTTCGAGGAAAAATAGCCTCACTCATGTCCCCGTCACCCATCACCTGCCCTTGACCTCTCCGCGCAGACAAGACCAACTAGCTGGGTCAGCCGCGTGACCCCGCTGACCCCGACAGACAGCTCCTCGCCACCAAACATGCAAATAAGCCCGCTGACGCTGCCGGCATGTGTTTAGGTGGAAAAAATCCAGTGACACCTCCATCTGTTTAGAACGGAGCGGCGGGAGAGCAGAGGGAGGTGTAAGAAGACCAAGACTGGGGGCGGGAGGGGAGACAGGTGAAAGTTAACCAGTGATGGGCATCAGATCAACTATCGTACAAGGAAAGAAAGAAAATGGCTTCAGAATGTGAAGGACGCACAGGTCGACACGCAAGACACGTTCGTGGTTTGGAAATCGAAAACGTTTTGCATCAACTTAATGTTAAAACTACTTTTCACCAAAAGTAGTTTTAACTTTTGCTTGAGTTACTGCCAGCGCTTGCTAGCCGTATAACAGAAGGCTACGAACAGAGGGAAATGATTTTTTAATCGCACAGTGCAACCCATGAGGCGAGCCACCATTTGTATCTGATTTCGCTCCGTTTCCTCAGCCTTTATTTTCTGATGCCGTACGTTGCGGGTCGATAGGGCTTGACCGGCCCGCGACCCACAAGGTTTTCAAGGTGCCCATCAAAAACAACAAATGCCTAATTACATTTCTGATCCCACCTATTTCTGTCCAAATCACAGAGATGCTTATTGACATTGGATTAGTTTTGTCAAAGGACCTTGGAGTTCTGCAAAATACATTATAATAGGTAATTTTCACTTTACAAATTATTAACTTGACTGATTCGCACAAGATTAACAACACAAACAATCTCCACAGTTATTACAAGTAGCATGTGGTCGCAAGCTAAAACTAAGCCCATGTGAATAGGGCTGTAGGCAGCAGGACGAGTACATTTGAAGCCTGGTCAATGGGCTGAAATTAGACTTTCCTAGCCATACTGACCACTGAAGGGACTTTACATCGTA
This sequence comes from Girardinus metallicus, assembly GCA_903067095.1. Taxonomy (NCBI): domain Eukaryota; kingdom Metazoa; phylum Chordata; class Actinopteri; order Cyprinodontiformes; family Poeciliidae; genus Girardinus; species Girardinus metallicus. The sequence goes on along the minus strand of CAEGAE010015418.1, from coordinate 37,402 downwards.
GCCTCATTCTCTCAGTCACATTAGAAACACAAACAATTTTATACACAGAAGGAAACCTGCAGTTAATTGCCTTGCACAGGGACACGTACAATATGTTAGGAGTTGCACAAACTAGTCGACTAGTCCATTCTTTGCTCTCTTAGATTAGAAAAACAGATTATTCCAAGAAGGTGAATGATGAGGAGCTAGGTGGAATTGACTGATTGTAAAAAAAACCCCCAGTATTATAGCTTGTGTAACGCCACGGTTAGAGGAGACAGAGGCTATAGACGTAGACGCAGCTGTCCCGAGTTCGACTCATGTTCTTTTCACCCAACAGATCAGCGACACCCTGCATGTTGAAGTTTCAGCAGAAAAGAAGATTCTGGAATGGCCTTGTCTGAATCTAAAGACTTGATATGCTGCCCTTAAATAGGTTGTTTTGTTGCCATCAAGGGAGGCGCGGTCAGCTTTAGGATTCTTCATGAATTACTTTTATTGAATGAATGAGTTCATCATTTGAAAATCACCTTGTGCATTTAGTCACCTTTTCTTTATCCAATGTGAACATTTCATGAATGATTTGAAGCCTTTTTGGTAGGACAAAAGCAAGGAAATCAGATATCTGGAAGGGAACAAATACTTTTTCAGTCGTTTTTTTCTGTGTGTGTATATATATATATATATATATATGTATATATATATATATATATACATATATATATATATATATATATATACTTTTTTTTTTAAACACCATTTTTGGGCAATAATTGTACACCACTACCAAAACAGTTAATTGTTTAAACTGCTTTGCAAAACTAATTATAAGATGTGACAGTTGAACAGGTTTTTATGACGTGAGCTTTTCTAACTCACTGTCACCGTTTTTTCTTTTAAATGAATAGCTTTCTGTTTTTAGGTGTGAAATTTTTATTGAAAATGTTACTAAGATGCACGTACCAAAGAACCTGTCAGCTTTGCTTTATTGAATTTGCTGCAGTAACAACCAAAGACAATTTATTTCCTTCATTGTGTGACTCAGTGTAATTAGCTTTCCCGCTAATACAACCATACCAACGGATCACACCGACTTTTTAGACACGCCGTAATGTGACATCACGTATGCAAGATCACGCAAAAAACTGCTCACCGATTAGCCGACCATTAACTTTACTGTGAAGTTGCCAGCATAAATCAGCTAAATCTTAAATGTGCGTCTGACATCTGAAAGAAAAAGGGACAAAGTGCTTTGCTACCAATAGTTAACACTACAACGTCAGTGAAAAATTTTAATTTTAAAAAATGGCGACAGAGCGGGAAGTAGGTTAGTTATGCTAGCTTGACTTTGACAAGCTTAACATGTAGATGTGCTGCAGAATTTGATGCATTTAAAAAAGAAAATAAGGCGACCTACACATCAACTTTGACAGATCATCAGTAGAGCTGGGGTTCAAATTAGCTAATCTACTCCTGCTGTGTGCAGACGATTATATATATATATATATATATTAATAATTGCAAAATAAACCTGAAGCCTGAAAACACATAATACTGTAACAGACTGAATGTTCTGTACTTTGTGTGGGAAATGTTTCTCGGTGTTAAACCTTGGTGTTAGTGGAGCTGTTGTCAGCCAGTTGCTATGGCAAAGGGTCTTTGTGTAGCGTAGCCGACACAAAGATTGAGAAAATAGTGGGTATGAGTTGTTCTTCCATGGTTTTCCGGATTATTTTCCCTTTGATGTGACACAGTGCACTAAATTGATAATAATACTTCAGGTTTCATTTTGCTAACTTGTCCTACCGCGGCAGTGTGGCTACGGATGGTAAGTAAAAGAATCGTCTTTCTGCCCTCAATCGTTGAGAGCATATGCAAAGTTTCCGGATGTAAACAATAACATGCTACGCGTCTTAGAGCTTCGCTTTGTGTTAATGAAACGGCAGGAGAGATTCCAAAAAAGGAGGAAAAATTCCTTCTGTGTCACTTTGATCCGATCGAATCAACTGTCTCTGCTGATCAGACGATCAGCCCCTCAGTTTCTCTTGAAAAGTTTTGGAGAGGAATCAGAGCACTTCCTACTCCTGTGTCATTAATGATTGAAATCCAGAAAAAAAATTTCACCCCCAGCCCCCCCTCCTCCCACCGACTCTCATGAATAACGATGAAAAACGTATCTCAGTGGCTTCAGTCTGAATATTCAGCCTAACAAGGCTCCCCTTTTGGCTCTTATCTCAGTGTGCAGATCTGCAGCTCAAACATGGCTCCGCTCTCCCTCTGTGATTTTTTTTTTCTTCTTTTTTCTGGCCGATGTTTGCCTCCATCTAGGTCAGCAGCACCCCACTCTGTACAATCTGACAACCTGATAACACGATCAGACCATTAGCGCTGCGGGCTCGCGGCCCGGGGTGCAGCCGGCTCAGGCGTACCTGCGCCAGCCGCGGGGCCCCGAGTGCTCGACTCTGTGAGATTAATGATCCCTGCAGCCGCACGGAGCGGGCCACTCCTTGAGTGTGAAATACACCTCATGTGCCTGGCTGGAGCTCTGATTTATTCCTGCCTGCGTGCTTGTCCTCGATGTCTGCGGGGGGTGTGTGGAGTGTGTGTGTGTGTGAGGAGTGGAGGGGGGGGGTGTCTTTGTTTTACCGGCGGCGTGTAAATGAGCTCTCATTGTGCTTCGGTTGATCTTTTATTTGTCCTGTTAATCGGAACAAAATCAAACCGATGTCGTGGCAAATTATGGAAATGCATTGCTGGCTTAATCAGGCGAGAGAGAGTGCATGCAGAATTATTTGGATCTGACAGGAAATATGAATAAGCGAGCGGCAACGTCGCGTTGATGCCACTCGTCAGATTTGCGTTAATTTCCTTGTCGTCGTAGCGATGTGCGAGAGTTGACCTTTGGAATCACAGTTTAGCTTCGCAGGGGTTTATTATGTGAAATAAGACTTTTGCGAGCTTCATGTCATATTATGATATTTTGTCATCCAAAACAAAGATGGAGTGTTGCATGCATGTTTGAGAAATTCTTTTAATCTCCATGGCAACCATTTGAGGGTGCCTAAACATCTCTTCTCACAAAGCGCAGCCTTTTCCACATACCTCAAAGCTCCACTCTTCAAGCCGAGCTTCTACCTAACAGCACCTCTCCCCCATGACTCTCACACTCCTTCAGACTAGCCAGCACCAATTAGCAAACACCTGGTGGAACTGTGAGTCTGCTCAGCTCATTATAAGAGCTACTTCTCAGTGAAACGATGGTAAAAACGTTGTTAAGAGGTTAGCAGAGGAGCCATGTTGTGATGACTTCCTGAAGGCGGAGTTTCAGAGAGAACAGGAGTTTCTTAAAGAGACAGAGGCCCGATTTCAAGGCGCTAAATTACGACATATATTGATATAAACAGCATTTCTATAACAACTGAAGGAAAACTGCCTGGAAAATACACAATCCTGCCCCACGTAAGTGTTGTTACAATTGTGAGTATTGATCCCTGGTTTATACTCTTTATTTGAAGAACAGTTTTGTTCAATTGGAGCTGGCGATGGCGTTTTGGTTCATTTGGGTTTTTGGATTTCGGTGCCCAGTCTTCCGGGTGGGGAGGAGCTTTCAGTCGGCGTTGGTGGGGTGTGTGGTGTTTTGTGGAGTGGGGATGTGCAGCCATGCTTGGGCACCTCCTGGTTTGCAGTGTGGGGTTGGTGGGGTTCCTAGTCATTGGGGCTCTCTACGTCGACCTTTCCTGCTTTTTCCTGAGGCTGCAGCCTCCGGCCTGCAGGGCGGTGGAGCGTTAACTGAACAATGACTGCATCGCTTTATACACAGGATTGTGAATGTCTGGAAAGCTGATTGTGCTTCTGTATGTAAATGTGATCTGTTAGTATCGAGAAGTTCATTAAGATGAGTTTTGTTGAGAATCATAGAAAAATAAATCTGATTAAAATGAAAGGAAAGGGGAAAAAATACCAGTTAGTGGGATTAAAGAGAACAGAAGAGAAAATAAAGAAATGTAAATAAGCTGGTAAAATACAGTTGCATGCTAACATACTATGCTAACAGGTGAATCATAAACTATATTTAAAATTTTATGACATAAGTAAACGCAAACTTGTTAATGTTCTAAGTGTGAATTCAGGTAAAATGTCTACTAGTTGATGATCTATGAATATCACTTTCATCCTGTGGGAAGTGACCTCAGTGCTACTTCCTGTTAAGAATAAAACGGCACAAGACAGATTTAAGTCTGACTGAAATCCTCCTGCTCCTTTTTGGATGTGGTGACATGGTCTTTTAAGATTTCTCTATTCATATTTTACTGGTGGGGGAAATTATAACGAGAAAAAAAACCAAACAAACGAAACAAAAACACACCATTCCTAAACATGGAAGCCCATGAGGGGCGATTAGACAACAAAGCGTGTCTCAGAAACAAATTACTAGAGGCTGTTCTACATATTCACAAAATGTGCAGCATTCTTCAGGAACATTCGCGTGAATAAAACATTACATCATCTTAAAAAGAATCATCCCTGGAACACAATAAAGAGCTGAGGTGTCAGCTGTCAAACCCCTAATGTGCTTATTGACATATTTCAGCCTTAAACTTCATTCTGTTTGATTTGAGTGGTGTGTGACAGACCAACAGTGTAAAGTAAAAGTGTGTTTGAAATCACCTCTTTATTGAGATACCCCTAAAAAGAAATCCTCAGAATATTATTGAGCAAACACCATCAAAAAGACTAAGACATCCCGACATTGCATGGTTAGGACATCAAAAAATGTCAAAGTGTGCAAAGCTGGTAGTTTGATTGACAACCGGTTCAGACTCGTTTGTAACCACAGTTTTGCAGAACTAGAGGGAGGGAACTTCTCTTTAATAAAACTTTGATTCTGTTTAAGAACATCAGTCAGCCAAATCTTGAATTATGCAAAACTGAAGAAAACATTCGCGTTGTTATTTTGGCAACTTCTCAAAAAAAGTTCTCAAAAAGTGAGTTCCTCTATGAATGCCTTGATACGCGACAACGGCTGCAACACAAATGGATCAAAAGCTCTGGAGATTTCTGAATGATAATGTTAGCAAATGTTCAACTCAAGAACTTCCTTCTTAGCTATATTTGTTAGGTTAATTGTGTTTTTACACTTGATAGTCCGATAGACTGGGTTGAGCTGGGAACCAAATTGCAACATTTGTTCCATTTTCAGATGCTGCGGTTCACTTTCATGCTGCACTGAGTCAAATAATCCTGTTCCCCTTCTCGCCCGTGAGGTCGCTGCACCAAGAACCACAGAAGGAAACTACTCAAAAACCTCTGAAAAAGATATTGAACGTAACTTCCTTCTTCACAAAATGTAAACAAAACTGGAGCAGCTTGAGATTTTAGTGATCGTAGAATTTCTCTTCAGTCTTTGGAAAAAGTCCACCAGCCATTTCTCCCGCTGGCGCTAGACTCTCGCATTTGTTTTGGTTGTGATTGCCCAGAATGCTTCTGGAGCTGTCTCCTATTCGCTGGCCATTCACATATGCGTTCGAACTGCGCCAACGTTCACTTCAACTAAACCAACACCCTGGTTTGTAGGCGGACCAAAGTTCACACTTTCCTGGACGAAGTAGAGTTCAATTAAAGCTGACTAAACAGGGCAGGTGTACAACACAGCTTAAAGACCTCACCTTCATACATTCATAATGACAACTTGGAGGAATTTCAACAGACAAAGTCACATGACACCAACTCAACGCTACACCAAATTCACTTGGACCAGAAACATCTTACCGTTTCAACATCGCACAATCTCTCATATCATCTTCCTCTGCACCACGTCTTTCCATCTTTACTGTTATGCTTCTAATACAGCTGACCTCTTCTAAAATGCAATGCAACAATCTTTACAGTTGCACTCTACAGCCATCACCCCCAGAGTGTCCTCTACAACTGCTTAGCACCCGTTTAAATCAACGGGCAGCAGCAAACGCTTGGAAAGATGGATAGCGTTGCTTATCGGGGCTCTGTTGGCAGTTTGTCTGGGTTACAGGAAAGCAAAAAGGATAGCTGCTGCTAATGACCTTGGATGTACAAAAAAAAACAAAAAAAAAAACAGCAAAAAACCCAGCGTGTGCTTGTACATCATTAGTTAAGGAGACGTGCTTAACCGCACACGACTCCACCTGTGATGGTGTGTGATGGCCGTGCAGGAAGGCAGAGTGTGCAGTTCTCTGGACCCGGCTGCATGCAGGATGTAGCCGACCTCGTCTTACCGTTGCTCTCTCCCGCTGCGGATAAATGATGGGAATCTGCAGGCAGGCCAACCTCACTGAGGTGATGCATGGAGCTGCCTTCGCGACCTTTCGTTCAGGTACACAGCTGGACCCAATTAGGGGACGGGTCCATTCATTCCCGTGACTTAAGGCTGGATCTTTACTGCGTGTTTCTATCAGTGTCAGCCTACAATAAATGTACAGATTCTTTAAAGACGGGCGTGATACAAGCTCTTTCTAGTAGACAGACTCTGTTTCTCCCGGCTACATAGCTACGTTGCCAGTGCAAAAATATTTTCACAATTAGCTGGGGGTGGGCATTTATCGTATCGTTTATCATTTATCATGAACATTTGTTATAAGAGTTTTTGATTTATTGTTATCTTGATAAATTGTAATTGATGTAAAAAAAAAAAAAACGGAAATGTTATTCTTACTATTTTATTTATGAGCATCAATTCATATCAGCACATTTGAATGATTGATTACTGATTAAATACAGTCACTGTGCAGAGTTTAGTAAATCAAGCTACTTCAAGTGAGTGTCGTTCTGAAGGAGCCAATTTCAAATGGGAATGTTTTTCAAGAGCAGCATTTGTGGCCATACAGTCACATTTACCTAAAACAGTTTTCCATCATCACTTTTATCGTTATCACAATAGTATCACAAAATATTATGATAAAACTCAAAGTAGCACACCGCTACCTTTAGCTTTAAGCGTCATGATTTGTCATTGTGGCTCAGTCACTGTAACTGAGCCACTGTGATGTTTCTGATTTGTATTTGTTAGAAAATGAAAAGCACATATTCACCATTTCAGTGTTTTTCTCTGTAAATGCTTACAAAATGCAGAGTTCCTGGTTGCAACAATGCAAACATGTTAAAAGGTTCAATAGGTTTGAAAATTTTTTTTGGGGGGGGGGGGGGTTTCCAAGACAATATAAAGGTTAAACAGTCAACAGAACCCAAAAGTGAGTAAAGCGATCAGCATCTTTGAGATCATGCTGGGATCCTTGATGTGTGACGAGACCCCCTGCCTGGGAAGCCAGCTGTTTTCTCACCGCAGACGTGCTGGTCTTCTCCGCTTCCTGATTTATCCTTTAGGTGCTGAAGCAGAAAATATATTTAAATGTTTACTTCACGCGAGTGTGAGGGGAAGAAGCTCCAAAAACGTTGCTGGTTTCATAAACGGCAGCAATTAAAGACAAAAAGGCAGGTGGGGTCTCACTTGAAGCACGAGGGGCAGCAAGTGAGACCGACTGGGAAAATTAGGCATCGGGACTCGAGGTTAAAAAAGTAAAAACAAACCCAAATGCAGAAGTGCGATTGACAAAGAAACAAGGCAACACAGACAGGACAAACAATGCACACACACATATATATTTAACCTTTTTGGACTGTGGGAGGAAGCCGGAGTGCCCAGAGAGAACCCACAAACTCTATGCAGAAAGATCCCGGGCCGGGAATCGAACCCAGAACCTTTTTGCTGCAAAGCACCAGTGCTACCAACTGCTCCACTGTGCAGCCCTCCATCTCTCCAGCTTTTAGAAAATGATGTCACTTTATTTCAAATGGATTCTGGGATGAGCTTCAAGACTCATTAAGCAACTCAACCACAGAATCAGTGGTGCAACCTGGGGAACCTTACTGAAGGTGAAGATGCTTTCCCACTTTTTAAAATAAAGTTTCAAAAAAACAACAACACTGGAAATCACACATTTATTCTCGTTGCTGGTTTCTTTTTTAAGTAGCAGACGGATATTTAATATTAGGAACAATCACTGAATTCCAAACCTGTCTTCCCTTTACCGGAATAGGAAAACATAAATGTGTGAACATCCTAAAATGACGATTTATTTTATTCTGACCTTTAAAGGGGCAGTATTCAGGACTGTCATGGCAACAAATTTCGCTTGATGATAAATTGTCCCAGAAGTTATCGCGATAAACGATAATATTGTTGTTTTGAGATAATTTTCAAGTACTTTATTTGTAACAGCATAATAATCCAAGAACAGATTCTCAAATATCGATAAACTTTAAATGCTACTGAACATTTAACACTGGAAATGGAAGACATTTCCAGTGTTAAATGACAAAAATAAATAAAAAACAGAAACAACAAATAAAAATGTATTTTGAAGGCTGCAAAAACAAAATTGACCAAAGCAACAGACTGCAGACTTCTGTCATGCAATTTTTGGTAGAAAAACAGAGAGAAAAGAGAAAAATGACAAATTATGCTAATGGAAATGATTGAATTTGTTTTAATTTATCATGCACTTAATTGATTTATTGCTTATTGTGACAGGAATAGTGGTATTATGTATTTTCTAGGCATATTGTGCTATAAAAATGGCACAATCAAGTAACTATTTTACTTTCAGTTGTTAAAAAAGTATTATATCTATAAAACACGACTTAAAAGAAAGTCGACTTCGTCATTTAACACCTTGAAATTGGGCCCTGTCTCTTTAAGAAGCTCCTACTCTTTCTGAAACTCCGCCTTCAGGAAGTCATCACAACATGGCTCCTCTATTAACCCTTCAACAACGTTTTTACTAGTGTTTTCACTGAGAAGTAGCTTTGCTAACTGTTGCTAGCTGGATTGAAGGAGCCATGTTGTGACAACTTGCTGAAGGCGGGATTTCAGAAAGAGCAGAAGCTTCTTAAAGAGACAGAGGCCTAATGTCAAAGTGTTAAATTACAAAGCCAAACTTCTTTCAAGTCATATTTGATATAAAAAGCATTTTTATGACAACTGAAGTTAACAATGATCATGCTATAACATAAATATAAAATGTGGCTGTAAAACTCGTAATTACCCCTTTAAAAACTTGTGAGTGATAGAAAAAACAGAAGCAAAAAGCAAAAGGAATCTGTGATGTTTTTACATTGCACTGTGACAGATGAATAATCCTCCTCGGTTTTTATGCTGGTCTGATATTCCAGCCATTAGTAGCGTTCTCATTTCTGACCGCCCTGCCAGCTCAGTGTAAACTCTGCGGACCCCCCGCCTCTCCTTGCTCTCTTTATCCTCCTCCGCCCCCCGCGTGGAGCACAGCTGCCCTCCATCGCCTTTCCAGGCCAAGTCCACTCAGCGTCTCGTTCTCTCCATTATTCACTAATCCCGACCCCGCTGTGCAGAGGCCACTGTACATTCTGATAAAAGCTCCCGCTGCCTGGAAACGGCTAATCAATGGAAATATTCTGTCAAAAAGAAAGGGCCCTCCGCGGTGTGAGCAACCACTCTGAACGGCCGTGTAAAGCAAACACACAAACACCGCCTTCAATAAACACGTCTAAGGACTCGATCGTAATCGATATAATTATGCCTTGATTTGTTGCTGTCACGTTTCTCTCTCTCTTTGGCGTACAAAGCTGGATGCTTTCAGCTGACGTTGCCCCAGTTCAACAGGAAAACTTAGAAAGAGCATAAGTAAAATAAATAAATTAAAAAAAGAGGTAAATTCACTGTGACATAATGGCAAGAATCAATATGACTTTTTCCTGCTAAATGGCAGATAATGGTATCACAATGGAGGCGTGTGGAGCTCGTCTGCTCGGCCGGCCCTGATTGATCTGTTACTGCAAGAGTCACTTTGGGACCCCGATGGTGTCTGGACACATTAGGTTCACGCTATGTGTTAGCTGGCGCGTACACCCCCACACACACACACCCACGCAAGCACACCCACAGACAATGAATTCTTTGGGTTCATTGTCTGTTTTCAAAAAAAAAAAAAAAAAAAAGGATTTCATTCCCTACACACCTGGGTATTCAGGTCTCTGAAAGCCCGCGCTTAAAGGGGCAGCATTATGGGAAATCAACTTGTTTGAGCATTACATCATGTTATAATTATATTCCCTCATCCAAAGCATACCTGGAGTGGTGCTTTGATTCTTCCTCCCTTTCCTTAAATCTCCCATGGCAACCATTCAGCTGTACAAAATGACAAAATGCCTGGGTGGACCTAGCTCCGCCTTCGAGGACGAAACTCCCCTTTAGACTTGTAGTTTCGAAGCTTAGCTTTTGCATTACAGTTCACTAAATGTTGTGCCTCCCCAACTCTGCTCCTTCAGACTAGCCAGCAGCAATTAGCAAACACCTGGTGTAACTGTGCATCTGCTGAGCTCATCAGAGGAGCTACTGCTCAGCCCAGGGCTCCGACAAACGTTTGTAAATGCTTACTGGAGGTTTGACTGATGTGATGACTTCCTGAAGGCGGGGTTTCAGAAAGAGCACGAGCTTCTTAAAGAGACAAAGGACCAATTTCAAGGTGAAAAATTGCTAAGTCAATTTTTTTGTAAGTCATGTTTGATATATGTAGTATTTTCATAACAACTGAAGGTAACGGTTACTTGATTGTGCTATAAAATGATACTATGTGGCTGTAAAATATATAATACTGTCCCTTTAAATTCTTCTAATGCCTGTTTAGATGTGTGGTGTTGAACTAGACATCTTGGTCTTTTTTCAATGTTTGTTATTATTCATATACATGAACTGAGCTCTTATTGAAAATATTTTTAAACTTATCAAATGTAACTCAAATTAAAATTTAGATAATTTTAAAAGCCCTAATGGCCAATTTATGTGTAGCGTTCAAGACCATCCTGTTTTGCTTAAAGCTGCTGAACTGAACTTTAATCAAGTTCAGTTCAGTTCATCTGTACAGCTAATTTGAGCAAAAAAAGTTAGTTTAAAATACTTTATATCATGAAAACATAAACACATCAGTCACCAACACGTATAAATGTAGCCACATTATAGCCATTCCACTTTCTGTGTCACTTATCAATCTGTTGATTCTGCCAATGTTGGCTAATGGAGAGCTGCAGAGAAAATATACGATTTGCAAAAGGAACATGACGCACCAGAGAATATATGTGCACCAGATGGTGAATCTAATTGCTAAAATGGTCAAAGAATTGGATGAATAAAGGAAACTCATCACTGCAATAAAAACGAGGCCTTGACATTTTTTCTCTGTTTATGGCCACATACCGTCAGCTGATCGCTTATAGAAGATTTGTTATTATTATCACTAGGTAAGGTACCAAAGTGCCTCATGACGACTCCGTGCTAAAAAGTGAGTCGACTTCAGGCAGTCTGTGCGTTTCCCTCTTCGTGTCACCAAACTACAGAGGCCCCCGAGTTCATTGCAGTTGTCGCCCGCCCACGTTGTTTCTGGGAGCTTACAGGGATTCTTGCTTTGCACGCGCTGACAAGTTGCTCTCATTAGAGGCAGAAATCCAATCAAGTGCGCATTCAGAGGCGCGCTCAGTCGCAGCGGCGTGTGTTCTCAGCGGTAAATTGTGCTTTATGACAAAAAAAAAAAAAGGTCTGCACTGTGCTTTTCTGCCTCAATGAAGTTACCATTAATAAAAGGCCATTTTCCCAGTTCTGTTCATTCTTCAGCTTGATTGACACTTTTATTCTCTTTGCGGCTCGCCTTCGTAACAAATTGGGGGGACGTATTTATAGCTTCACAGGAGCTTGAATTTCTAGGTGGATTTTGATGTGAGGAGCCCGCTTGATATCACGCTGCGTAGAGGCAGAAACCTAATTAAAAAGTCAGGGGAAAAAAAGTGGTACATGAATCCCACTTCAGACAGCCGGGGATATTAAGCGCCGGAGCAGAAGTGCGGCGAGTTTTCCTGAACCGGTTTCCCATCAACGAGACGCCGGTACTGTAGAGCCTGGATCACACGTCGACTTCTGTTACCTAACCAGAACGTTGTGTAAGCAAGACTCAGAGTCCCAGGCCAAATCACTGCCACAAACTCCTGTAGGTTTTAATTGGATTATATGTGACAAACCAGCCAAAATGGTGCACAAATGTGAATTCAACAGGAAAATGATTGTAGGTTTTTATTCTTGTTTTTACATAGAAAATCTGAAGTGTCATGTGGATTTGTATTTACCCACCCATGGTTTTCTAAAACTAGTAGAAAATGATGGGGGTTTTTTTCTTACAGCGATGGTTGATGCTCCATTCTTTCATATTCTCTCTTATCTGATTCATACTTTAGTTTTCCTTCTTAGAACATATAACAATACCCACAGAAAATTAGGTTATTTATTATATTGTTTTATTTGATCATTTGATGTGATGAACAAAAAACATTTACTGTTGTTTTTTCTGCGCTGAAGAACATCATGAAATAATATTTTAAGCATTTGCTGTGTCTCACTTAAAAACATCTGATTGGTTAAAGCCTCATTAGCTAACTTTTATGAAGAGATTTTTTCTTTTTTTTCTTTTACATATATTGTTAAACCTGTCACTGTGTCCTGACTTCATAACATGAAAGAGATCATTTGTGGAAAAAAAAAATAAAGTTCCTCTACCGCTTCTCTGTGGTCTTACTGCCATCTGATCTGCTCTCGGTCAGAAACAACCAATCAGAGCCAGGGGGAGGGTCTTACTGCTGGCCATCACTCTAGTGGACAGATTTTAACTGTACAGCAACTCAGCTGATGACCAATCAACTTTTTTTATATTGGTTTTGGCCCAATTTAGTGATTTTGATTTGTACTTTATGAAATAATTACTGGCAATATATGACAACAACAACAATAATACAACTAATAATAACAACAATAATAATAATAGTAATTCACATGTATTTATAAGAAAATACTAGAATACTTTGACACTTGCAGCTCCAATTATATTACAATTTCAACATTTATGAAAACACATCTTAGAAATTTTTAAGATATTATGGCACTGTTGGCTTTCCATACCTGCTAGTTACTCTAAATATTAGCTTACTGCTAATAGCAACACATTTATTTATGTTAGCAGCTCCAAACATCATGGGCTGAGCCAGTCAAACTTCTAAAGCAGTTCATAAATTTTATATTATTTATCAAATTATTTGAGAACCATCCATCCTCGAAGTTTGTGTTTGTAACTTGACAAAGTGTGAAAACTTTTGCAAGACACTGTAAAAAAACAACAACACGCAAACAAAGGAGTCTCTAAAGATCCGTATCAAAATGTATATTTTCATTGGAAAGATTTTTAGAGCTTTTTGGGGCAACGTGTTTTTGTTTTTGTTTTTTTTTTTCTGGAAACGTCCTTGTCTCCTGCGCGATAAACACACCCGGGGTAGAAAAGTCCTTTGCTCTTTATTCATACATTTGTCTCATTTCAAACATGACCTGGACAGCGCTTCTGAGAACCAGAGGCAAAAAAGGTGGAGGACGACGTAATAACGGACACAAAAAGATGGTGCCTCGTCTCGGGTTACGGGACGGCCTTTGAAAAAGTCCCTCTCTTTTGTCTTCACCTTCATTAATTCACCGACGCCGATAAGTGAAGGAAGGAGCGAAAACGACAGAGGAAGGACATTGCTCAGAGAGAACAAAGGGGAAAAGCCCGTCGTCCGTTGCGAGAATAGGAGGTAAACAACTTTTCAACACATAAATATTTAAATGTTTCATTAGCGGCTGCCTCATGAGGAGGCTAAGGCGAGCTCGGGGATTTAGCTTCGGCAGCCGGCACAAAGTCAAACCCAGTCAAAGACAAATCCATTCTGTCAATAAGAACAAGCCGTCTGTGGAGCTGGTGAATAATAGATACGGGTGTGTGAATAAATGATTCATGTCGAACTTAGAATAAAGGCATCACGTCGTTTAGAATATGCTCGATTAACCCGTTGAGGTCTGGAATTCTGGGAAATTCTAATGGAGTCAATTGAACGAAGGTTTTGAATCATTTATCGATTTAGACGTGTGGGGAGGTCTTGCGTCTTTTAAACAGCGGAGTTGAACACGCATCAAATCAACGTCAGTGTTATTCTAATATTTCTGTTTCTATCGTGGCTCCCGATGAACGGATCAAAACCTGGACTTTTATCCTGACGGACGGCAAATAAAGTGACAAGTTACGAGTAAAAGCTTAAAACATTTTGGAGACTTTAATTTGGATGAAAAAAAACTCTATATATATATATATATATATATATATATATATATATATATATTATATTCATTTTAATTGTAATTTTTCAATACTTTATAGTTGGTGTTTTAGGTTTTGTTAATAATGTCTTCCAAAAACACATAATTACTTAGCCATACTTTCAAATTTCCTGTCAAATTTAAACATATTTTCATTTAACAACATGGTGGATGACCGCCCCAGAGCCCCTACCGCTGGGCTTAGCAAGTTTTTTGGGAGGAAACCCTGAAATGCAGTCCTCACCTGCCTCAGTAAAGGTTAGAGTTAGTGATTTAAATACGAAAAACGTCTCTGGGGGAAAAAAGCCTTTATGCTAGAGTTTTACGACCAAAACCGCTGCTGTCCAAAAGAAAAAGAAAGTCGTCTAAACCTTTGTTAAATAAACCCCATCCTGATGATCCAGCAACTAATAACTAGCATAGCTAGTTATTAGTTTTAGGGTATGATTAGTGTTTATGACCAGGGTTTGGATAGGTTTTATTTCCCCATTTAATAAAAGAGCTCATCCAGGACTGAAGCTGAAGCTGAAGACTGAAGGAAAACGTTTCAAATGTGGAAATTTATAGAGTACTGGGTTGAGCGCAGAGTTGGGTAGCAACTAGTTACATTTACTCAGTCACATTTACTTGAGGAACTTTTTTGAAAAAAATTTACTAGGCTGCACTTTTTACTTTTGCTTGATAGTAATGTCATCATGAAGTATCGCTGCTCTTGAGTAAAGTTTCTGCATTCTCTCCCCACTGAATGAAAAACAATCATGTTTTAACCAAACGTTCACCAGACACAGACACACACCTGCAGTTTCGGTTCAAGTTTCATAAGTTTTATATAGAAAAAAAATGATTTGGAAAAAGTTTATGTTGCCCGATTGACTTATATAAATTATTGTCATTTCCATCCTTAAAATACCAAAATTTCCACCTAACTTTATATTTTGGTCCATCTGATGATGCCATTTTTAAATATTAAATGATTGATAATTTGATCAGTTACTCTGTACTTGAGTAGACTTTTTTAACAAATACGTTTATTTTGTTTGTCTTGAATAATTTTTTGTACGGATATTTTTGTACTTTTACTTGAGTAAAAATATGTTGAGGCAGTGCTACTCTTACACCTCTGGCTGCATGCAAAACCTTAAAATTCAGTTTTGGTTTCCTGTAGTGAAATACCAGAAGAGAAATCTGTTTGTTTTTTCTGCTTCACATCTAGGAACTTAGTTGTGCAACTTGTCGAACTCTCCCCCGAGCTAAAACATGTTTTTCACATATTGCGTAATTATTTACACTTGTGCTTCTTGCCGTCATCTCATGTGCAACATTTAACAAACACCATTTCCCATCTCGTTACATCTCCACGTGTGATTTATTTTTTCACAAGCCAGAAATCCAATGACTTTAAAACCATCCGGTGCACATTTATGTTTGATAAGACTGAAATTTTTTTTTTTCTCATTAGTCCGTCATAATGAGAAATTAAAAAAAAAAGTGTGTGAAGACTTTCATAAAGGACTTTAAATTAAAAATAGAAAAAGCTTTTTTGGCATTTGAATAGGTCTTCAGAGCTTTTTGTGGCGACACGCAGCGCTGAGCCCCGCTGAATCCTTCATCAATCAGTAGCCCTTGAACTGCTTCTGCAACTTGATTAGAGTCCGCATGTGCTGCGCTGAATTAATTAGTTGTAATTATGGAAGGCACAGCCTTGTCTTTGGAAGTTCTCGCTGATTATAGCGAGTGTCGGAATGACGGCCAAACGGGTGGAGAAAGTAACGTCTGAGACCTTCGAGGTGGAGTTTTGTTGAGTCCAGGATTTTGGATTGGAAAACCTGAACCTGACGTGTTAGTCTGTATTGTTATCGTTCAACGATAGAAGAAGACTCAAACTTTTAAAGAATGGTTTGGTCAGATTGTGTGTCACATTTTTAAAGCCATCAGGTTACACTGGGGGTCAGGCTCTTTTGCTTTGTTGGTTTTATGGATTGGAAATGAGGATAAGCTGCAACGTCAATAGTTGATTCTTACATCAATTGATGACTGTAGATTGCCCTTTAAGTGTAAGTCTGGGTGTGTGTGTGTGTCGTTGTTTATCGTGTGTGTCTCTGTGTTGCCTTGTGATGGACTGGCGACCTCCCCAGGGTGTATTCAGCCTCTCGCCCCATTATCAGCCCCCTCCCTGCAAGGACAAGCAGGTACAGACAATGGATGGATCAATGGATCAAAAACAGAATCAGGGTTAAAGAGGAACTTATGACCAGAATAATTCACAGGTGACCTATGTTTACTTTGAGTTTGTGTTTTTAGAATAATAAAAAAAAAATGTGTAAGAGTAATTTTACCCAAGTTTTTGATTGTTCTGTTCGGTCAATATCTCCATTTCTTTTGATCGATGGGAATGTTTCTACGGGAATGTTTAGAACATTCCTATAGAAGCCATTTTTGCCAATTAAGAGTTTTATTGTAGAATACTGAACAGTCATGAACCGTGTCCTTAACTGAGGCTAGTGTTTAAGATGCTGTTCTGTTGTGATGTCCTGTTTGTTGGAGTAGAGGTGGGTTAACCACATTCTAGAAAGGCCCACCACAATTCAAGGTTTTCGCTATTTGTGAATAATGCCTCTCACTGTGGTTCACCAGATTCCCAAAGTCTTCAGGTCTTTTCATACCTGATAGTCCGGTAGACTCTGTTTCATTGGGGACCAAAATGGCAACATTTGTTACATTTCTAGCCAGTGCAGCTCACTTTCACACTGCATTGAGTCAAATGAACCAAATCCTTTGAAAAACATGTTCTCCTCCTCGCCTGCGGTGGCGCTGCAGGATTTGTAGTCCTGAGTACTGCAGGACTACTTCCTACAGTAGTCCACTTCCTGCTTTTGGAACGGTCTTTTTTCATTCACACACATATTTGAAATGCACCAGAGTTCAATTCAACCAAAACAAAACCTAGGTTTGTAGACAGACCAAAGTTTGTTGTATTGGTCTGCATCAGAGTTTGATTGCATGTTTACACCTCCGCAAACAAACTGGACTTTCTAGGCAAACAAACTAGAAAGTGAACTAAATTAGGCTGGTGTGAATGCACTCTCAGAAATGTCTATACAATGCTCTCCACTCTGGTTGATGCCGTTGCCGCAGCATGATGTCTTAGTCAGGATCAGAATGGAACATTGATCCCCCAATGGGGAATCAATCAGCAACTCGGATATAAAATAAAAACCAGATGATAGTTGTGGCTTTGAAGGGGATTTAGAATAAGTAACTATAGCTCTCTACATAATCAGAACATAATTGCGGCCATAGGCCACAGCCTAAATGTTGCCACTGTAATTGAACGGCACAACATTTGAGCTGTCATTCGGTGGCTTCTTTAAAAATGCAGCGTACCATCACCTGCCTTCCTGACGCGTTCACTAAGACGGAACGGCGCCAAGTGTCCCTCACTGCTAATTTGCATCCAGATTAAACAGCGCTACCCCGAGTGATGAAACGGATCTCGACAACTTCAACGGCAACATAACAAGTCAATGCAGTCGGAACAACGGCGACGATGTGAGAGATGCAGATGCAGTGGTCATGAAAGATCCAAACACCGACTCTCAAAATGTTTGGAAATGCGAGAGCTTTAAATCAGAGCGATTAAGTTAAACTGACTATGTGAAGGTTTGCATTATACCAAGAACAAACATTACTGATCTACGCACATCTGCCTACAAATGAGTTACAGAGTCGCTGCTGCATCAGGATATTGCTGCATAAATTTGAAATGAAACGGCTCAAAGTGCAGCATTTGCTGCTGCATATTGAATGCTAAAGATTATGGATCAGCCTCCCTGTCCGCAACATCCACAGCAGCCGGTTCGCCTGGACTGATTGCTCCTCTTGTTTCCAGGCTTCAGTCACAGTTTCTCAGAGTAAACAACGCATGCTGAAAGTGTCTCGTTATCTGGTTGTTTGGCAGGAGAAGCGGTGCTAAAAAGTTAACCTCAAACCTGCGAGATGTTGCAGGACTGGAAAGCAAAGTTGTGGAATTAAATTTTCCTGCACCGTTTTCTTGTAAACGTCGACAAAAGGAAGGTTGGGACTAAAGCGCAAGTGGCTTACATCACTAATTGCATTTCACAGTCAAAACTTTTGTGATTGAAAGTCACTCAAGAAAAATGATATATAATTAATCATATTCAATAGAATAGAAAATGCTTTTTGATTAGGCTCATTTGTCAGATTCAAAGTACCTTTTGAAAATTACATCCTTTCAGCTGATATTGAGCATCATTTTTATTAAACCTATATTTCTGTATTTAAAAAATGTTGTTTTTTTTTATTGGTCTGGTGTTAGATTGTCATTTTAAAGTGGAAAATTATAATTAACAGAAGTAAGTGCACCGCACAGAGTAACTGCTTCCAGTAGCGGTAACACCCAAAGTAAAATAATTATAAACATCGGATTTGTTTTCAGGCTGAAAGGAAACTTTGTCTAACATGCTATATTCATCGCCATCTTTTGCTCGTCCGGGGGAATCCTGAGCCGTTTCCCGACCAGAAACAAAGCCCCTCCAGTGGTTCAATTCCACTAAAGCTCAGAGGTCACATACGACTCCGTGACAGAAGCTCACAGCAAGACAAGCCAAACAAAAGCTCACTCCCAGTTGTTCATGCTGTCGGATGGAGTTGCTTCTCTCCCACCAGCAGCCTGGCTGGACGGTGAATTCTGCAGCATCAGAAACGTACAGAGAGGTGATAGTGAAACATTTACTGAGAGCTGTGTACTTTAATAGACCGCTGAAACGAAACACGTACATAAAAAAAAAAAAAAAAAAAAAAAACAGCATTCTGGAATAACTACTATCTCTGAGTTTTGTTCAAATTTGCCAGATGAGGATTTGAATTTCCATTGTTGGATTCTACTTTTTATTTCCGTACTGAGACGTCTGACTTTATATTTAAACTTTGGAGGGCACTGCAATAAAACTGATTGTGTACATGAACGGTAAGAAGAAAAAGAAAAAGAAATCAAAAACCAAACTAATGCTGGAGCATCGTTAGCTCATCCTCTGAGTGGCGATTTAAAGCAAAGCAAACAGGAATATTCTCCCTCCCTGAACGAAAACTACCAGACTTTGTCGGCTCACGGTTTTCAGTGCATCAGCTTCTCTCCCATCGAGAGAAGCTGATGCAGCTTCTCTCGATGGGAAGAGAGAAGCTGCATCTCGTGGTAATTTACAGAATCAACCCGTCTATATGATAAACGATTGATCGCGGTCATTAGCGAGGTAGAACGCTAAGCTCTCTGCTGCGCTCCAAGCTAATTGTGGCCTGCAGCTTCTTAGTGATTCAGGTGATCGTGCCGCACTTTCACTGTTCCTGCCGACTCTCAGAGCCGCTCGTTGAAATGACCCCGGCGTTCCAGGCTTCCCCCACGCCTCTAATAACAATCATTTGTTATCCTCCCCAAGCGAGAGGAGAGCAGAGGAGAGATCGTCTCTGTCGGACACGAGTCGTCGCCGCGGCAACCACAATCAGGTCTTAATCCGAGTTCAAACACATGGAAGGAATCTAATTTACGGGGACAAAACGTCTTCGGATTGAGGGGATCATGGCTGAGAGCGTTTTGGCGATGTTGTGTTGGGAGCGCGCTAATGTTCACTGTTATTAGAGAGAATACAGAATCACTAACATTTTACCTCCACTGTCGGCTTCGTTTAGTTTGGTTTACATGAAATAAACCAATTTAGCTTTTTGCTTTCCAATTATTCTGTCGTTTTTTTGTGTGGATGGAACTGAAAGATTATTGAGACGTGAACAAAAAGCTGCAGTTTTATTTCATAAGTGATACTCAAGTCAAAGTCTGATCACATCAGCTCTGGAATAGTGTCTTTAACTCGTGTTTTATGGTTTTTATTTCCTCTTTGACTTTATATCTTAATGTTCCTAATAGGTCTGTCGCAATAAACGATAAATCAGTTAATCACACGATGAATTAAAAGGAACTCAAAGTCTTTTTTTTCTTCTCTCTCTTTTTTCTTTATTCGAAGGACGATTTCGTTTACAGAGACTTCATAATTCATTTTATTTGTCATTACTGTTGTTTTGTTGATTTATTTTGGGTATTTAAAATCTCTTCCAGTACCAGTGGTAAAATGTTCGTTGCATTTTAGCACTTATTGATGACTGTGATCTATTTCTGCACTTCCTGAAATAATCCCTAACGAACAGCCATCACTGGTTTTATTAGACTCACAAAGCACTTTTTGAAGGCCTCGTACCAGAATACGATCTGTTTTTCTTCACACCATTTCCCTCCTAAAGGTTTCCGTGGTGACAGACGGCGCCATTGAAGATTTCATCTTCTGCTGTGTCCTCTCTGATACTCTGCTGCTTCAGCATCGCGCCCTCACAGGTGATGAAGTGATTTGAAGTCGTCTTTCAGAGCGGCGGTTTCCAGGCCTGTTCTCTGTCTTTGTTCGTCTTTTCTTTTTTCTCGTTGCTTCCACTGATTCCCAGTTAGATTCTCTTCTTTTTTTTTCTTTTTTTTCTGGTTGAGGAGGGGTCAGAGGTTCAGTCAAAAGATTAAATATCCAATAAAACTTTTCAGTCATGACTCACACTGCTGTACCATAAACAAGCCTTTCACTTTCACTCTAAAATGTTAATTCGCCAAATAGAAATTCAAAAACTCAAAATCTTTTGTTCAAGTTGGAGTTTGAAACAAAGCAAATATTTCATAATATTGTGATGGTTATTGGTGCTCTCTTTTCCCTGAGCTGATATTCTTCTTTTCTTGTCAAGCCGTGTGTCAAAAGGACCAGCAGGACTCTGATTGTCCAGCTCTGAGTGTCATAACTCTCCTCTTACTATTATCCCTGTGACTCCGACTTATTATTCTTATGGATCCTCACCTGGATTTTATTTAAGAATTTCTTGTAGTTTTTTTTTTTTTCTTGCTGTTTTTGTTGAACTTAAAGATTTAAATTGTCAAAAACAAAAGTTTTAAAATCTTTTGGGAGTGTTTTTCTTTTTCTTCAAGATGAGATGAGAAGCAAAGTCACTAGCTGTGTTTCCATTTCGAAAATAAGTTTGTTTAATGGAAACATGGAAATTTGAAACAAAACCTCTTGTGTCTTGATAAAAAGTTCTGGCGCCGGGATGATGAGCTTCTTAGGCCAAAATTTGTTCATTTTGCAAAACTGCAATGGAAACACTTTTTCCCCGTCATACGAGTCACGTGATTAATAACAGGATGTCACTACTGGAGGAAACCACGAAGAAGAAAACAACAGGAAGTATAACACACACCAAGTCAGCCTTTGCATATTAGGTGTGGGCATTCACAGTGCCTTAAACCTGTGTGTAGGAACCAAAAGCTCCCTGGCCGTCGTGTCAGTCCAGTGAACCGTACACACCTTGTTCTCCCTGGTGCTCAGGGGAAACTGTTGTGAAAGTTTTAAACGTGCTCCTGCTCCAACACACCTGAACGAAACAGCTGAATTACCTTCTCGGCCCTGCATCGAGTTATTGACCGGTCCATTTAAACCGGCACCGCATTTAAAGTTTGGACAAACGAGGACCGGACAAACGAGGACCGGACTCCGGGACGGCCAGCATGCAGAACGAGCTGAAACTCTGCAGTTCCAAAGCCGGCATAGGAACTCCACGCTCCAGAACGGGAGCAAAAACTCTGCTGGAGAGACGGATGTACGCTCTGTCTCATTGTCCAGCCACAATACCGACTCCAAACTTTCACGGTTGCAGGTTTTTTTTTTTTTTTGGTCCGATTCTCGATTAGCAATCTTTAAAAAAGCCTGGATCTGATTTTGGTCTATACCAGTTTCTTTTTGTCTGAAACGTTGCTACATATAACAAGGAAGTTCATTTGGCATGATGAACATGAGTGGTGTGACTATTGTCAACTGAAAATGTACAGATGTGACCTGGTGGGTCTGTCAGTCAAACCGAGTAACACAAGACAGTGGTGGATTTTTAGGTAAGATCGGCTAAACATCCGAGTGTCAGCCGACCACTGATCTCCCAAAATTAAGGAAGTCATCGCTGATAAATCCCATATACAGCTGACCTCCATCAACTTATTTTATTTTCAAAACCTCAAACTGGAGTGTATTTTATTAAGATTCTTGAACTAGACCAACAGAAAGCAAACTAAAGTTGGGATGAAATACCAATCAATTGGTTGCTCAATAATAATTGAAAGTTGTATCTTTTCAATCAATGTATGTAGTCACAATACAATTCTTTGACCTATTGGCATCCTACACCTAAAAATGTACCAAAATGTGAACAAACTAGAACTTCTGTAACTAATAAAAACTAAACTAAAACTAAATGATATCAAACTAATAATAGCAAATAAAAACAAGCACTCTCTGAAACTGAATGAGACAAAGGAAAGGTTAATAATGAAACAAAACCCAAATTATAATGAAAACCCCAAAACTATTACAACCCTGACGAGTACACATGGATACCAAGCTAGATTTTTTTGATTCGTCTCCTTTTCCTTCCACTCGGCAGGCAGGTAATGTGGCAAAATGAGGAAGAGTTCAAGGCGTCTGAATATTTGCAAGGCGCCAGAATTAGATCTACTTGCTCAGGCACGCTTCCGTCAGAGAATAACGCGAGCAGCAAAACGTCGGAGAGAGAAACGTGCAAATGTGAAGATTAGAGCGCATAAACCGTGTTAATAGCCTCATTTGCACCTGTTTATATTCATGTAACCGATGAAACAAAAGCAGCCTTGTTTCCCCCTAACAGGGCAGGCATCTGAAATCCACTCGCTGTCATGAGCGACCTCCAGTCGCCTGCCTGTTCCTCAGGAGGAGACGGGTCAGCGGTGAGATGAGGCGACGTCTTCCCCCCTCTCTCATTCACAAAAACACAAAAAGTATGTTTGGCCTAGCTTCTGCTGCAAAATATCTTAGTAAACAAGACAAAATAGTATCACTTTACAATAAGGCTCCCGTTATGGATGGTGAATAAGTAGTTCATAGATGTTATTAACTCGTCTCCAAACACTTTCTAAGTCATTAATTACTGTTTATTTCGCATTAATTAAGGGTAAAAAGGAGACAAAATCTACTGGTTTCATGTAAAATGGTGTCAAATCTTTTCGCCAATACATTTTGTCTAGAGTTGTTATACTAAGCATTTCAGAAAACCTTGTTGCACTGGAAAAAACACAAAATCGAGTAGTTTTGGTCTAGATTCAACTGTAAGATATCTTACACTTGAAATAAGACAAAAATAACTTACAAGTTACTTTTCGGCAAAACACAAGTTAATAACTCCTTGACAGTAATGAAAAAGAAATATTAAATCCTTTAGCAGGTAATTTCACTTATGGGAAAAATGTTTAGTTATAAGTGAGATAATCTGCCAGTGGAACTAGCACTTTATTTTCATCTATATCAAGGAATTATATACTTAAAACAATCTCCTATATCTTGCTGAAAAGTTTAGGAGTTAGTTTTGTCTTATTTCAGTGTAATAAGATATTTGCACTAGAAAGTAGATTAACACTACTTGGTAAGATTTTGTGCTTTTGCAGTGTAAGCACAATTAGCATTGGACAGCTTAATTTGTTAGCATATTGTCACCTTCTCGCTCTTAATGAATGCGTAACAAACAGTTATTAATAATTAAACATGTATATGGATGACATGCAGCATCTCTATAGCTCCAGTTGCAGATTATTTCACTTATAACAAAACATTTTTCAGATGCTGTAAGTGAAATAACCTACCAGATGGTCTGGTACTTTCCCATCAATGTTCAGCAATTATAGACTTAAAACAAGCTCCTATATTTTTCGCCAAAACAATACTTGTAAGTTAGTTTTGTCCCTTTTCAATTGCACTAAGGTATTCACAGAGGAGATGATTTGGTAAATTTTTGAGGGGGACGGGGAGTTTGCAGTGTGTCCCATGGAAACTCAACCGTATCCACCGTTAGCAGTATCCACCGTTAGCAGACACCGGTAGCCCACTGGCTAAAGATTGAAAACCCTTGATCGTTCAGAACCCCGTGGAGAGCTCTCAGCGCGGCGGATCTGCATACAGACGGTTCCCTTGCCAACCGTGACAAGCGAACACACGCAACCACACGCACACACGCATGCAAACATAGAGTGGTACCTAATAAATTGTGTTCAGCCACTGCCCTGCTGTGCCCTGTGGGTCAGTGTGTGGAGTAAAGAGCCATTAATCATATTGATGGGATGTGTGTGTGTAAATTTTGAAGTATTTGGGTAGGTGTGAGGTTTAGAGTGTAGTTAATGTGGGACATTAGGGTGAGGTATCTCCTGCTGTCTTTGTGTCTCTCCTCTGTGGTGGGTTTCATGTCTGTGGTAAGCGCTGATGGACCTCTGCCTGCCCTCAGGCCTGCTGTAGCTCTTCACTACGGCTTTATTACTTTGTCCTCTCCAGCTTCGTTTCGACTTTTCTTCCTACTTTTATGACACTTTTTGTTCAAGTAATTCATTTCCCTCACTGATTCCCTCCCTATAACCACTCCCCACTGGGTTGTTTTGTTGTTTTTTTTCTTTTCATTTCCCTTGCCCGTTAATCTGGCTCTTCCTCCCCTCATGCATCATCTGCGGGCTTGCGGCTCGTCGCGTCGCCTGGCTCCTGTAACGGGAGACGGGCGGGCCGGATTGCACGGCGTCACGTTAATTCACTGCGGCTAACTGTTGGCGCACGCGAGAAGAAATCGATGCGCCGGCCTTGACCTCTGTCTCCGTGACGTCGTCAAAAAAAAAACAAAAAAAACACACTGGTTGCCCTTTCATGGTTTCTTAGGTCAACTCGGACATTAACGTTAGCTGAGGTCTTTCTGTTTTTTTTTCTTCCTTCCATCCATATAGAATTCAACTTTACAATTTTTTTTTAAAAAAGATGCACTTTGACAAACACAACAGCAACGTTCTGCAACAGTCAATATTCAAAAACATCCAGGTGGATGTCTGTGGTCCTACTGCCATCTGCAGAAATGCACACCTGGTCAGAAACAATCAATCAGAGCCAGGAGGAGGGTCTTAACGCTGTCAGTCATGCTCACGTACGCCCAGTTCACACTATTAGCTCTCTGATACACTTCCCTGCAACACAGCCTGCCTTCAATGCTACTTAGCTTAGTTAGCTAGTTAGCATGGACACTAAAGATGGCGGGTAAACAGTATTTTCTCTAGAATCACTTTGTTTTAACACGGCCGAAGCAAACCGACAACCTTGAGCAGCGCGTACATGAGTTTCATTGACAACAGTAAGACCCTCCTCCTCGCTCTGATTGGTGGTTTCCCTCCAGATGTGGTGTGTTTCTGCAGCTGGCAATGGAAGGCATTTTTTCCACAGATTATCTGTCGGATATGACAGAGTCACAACACAGTGAGAGTTTTAACGAATATAAAAAAAAACAAACATTTTAATTAAAGTTAAATACTGCAGCTTTAACAGCTAAACATAGAATTTTTTTTACAATAATTCCTAACAGATCTGCGTCTTTAGCAATGAGATGTTCCACTGCCAGATCATTGTTTTCAACACCACAAACAACCTAGCATGTCCTCTGGGACACGCTGAGTTTTTGTGACTTTCACTTTTAGGTGTAGTAGCTACCTCAGCGTCGCTGCACGTGGTCTTAGTCCTTGCAGGCCGCGGCCTCTTTCAGGAGGAAACAGAAGCACAATTAGTTGACCTGGCAGCCAAATGGATCGGATAAAAGATGTCGTTTTTACATTTAGCTTGACAGAATTTCAGTATTGCGTGGTATGATTAAATTAACGTTTGATTCACATGGGATTTCAGTCTGCCTCAGCTGGTTTTATGTTTAGTCCTAATTATCCATGCAAAGTGACTGACTGAGTGGAAGTGGGCACATTCTGAGACATCAAGAACTTAGATGCTGTTCACTGCAAAACACTACACCATCTAGTTTTTATTTAGAAACATCTTGAAATAATATAGAACTAACTTACAAGTAACTAAGATATAGGATATAGGAGCTTGTTTTAAGCTAATAGTTCCTTGATATTGATGAAAAATGACTAGATCCACTGGCAGATTACTTCACTTATCACTAGACATTTTTTCCCATGTTATTGGGAAAAAATATCTCGCATGTTATTGTTTACTTCTGGAAATTCTGCGCATGTGCACAACGCTGGAGGACAAAACTTTGGTTCCTTTACAGTCCATCCATAGCCGCGCTGCCACTGTGGAACAATTCAACTAGCAAAACGAAACCTGGAGATGTAATTCAGTGCAGCGCGCCACAGCAGAGGGAAAATAACGCAGAAAATGTGTTGAAGAACAACTCTAAACCACTGCACACAGATCCGTTGCCATAGCAGCTGACTAACAACAGCTCCACGGGTGTATCAGGATTAAACACCAAAAAATACTCAAACACTTTTCACACAGAACAGAACATTCAGCTCATTACAGTTTTATGTTTTCAGGCTTGGTGTTTATTTTGAGATCATTAATAAGAGATCGCTGTGATAAATTAGCTACCGCTGTAGGGCTAAACTACCACAGCTGTGGCTGATTAGCTAATTTAAATGCTTTCTTTATCTGTCAGAGTTGGTGTGTAGGTCAGATTTTTTATTTTTTTAACTGAACCAAAACACACTGAATTCTGCAGCACATCTACATGTTAAGGTTGTCAAAGTCAAGCTAGCATAGCTACTTTCCTCTACCTCACAATTTGTTTTTGATTAAAACTTTTTTCCTGACCTTGTTATGTAGTTGTTGTAGTGTTGACAATTAGTAGCAAAGCATTGTGTCCATCTTTCTTTTATATATCGCATGTACATTAAAGATTTAGCACACGACATAGCGCCGTTTGCATCCAGCAGGGAGCTGTTGGAAGGGATCTTGTGTATGTGACGTCACATTGCAACGTGTCTGTCAGTGAAATAATCTGCCAGTGGAATTAGTACTTTTTCATCAAAATTAAGGAACTACTGACTTAAAACAAGCTCCTACATAGTGTTGAAAAGTTACTTTTAAGTTAGTTTTGTCTTACTTCCAGTGTACTGACATATGTGCAGTAGAAACTAGACCAAAAATATTTAGAAAGATTTATGTTTTTGCGGTGCACAGCCTACCGCAGGCTAGGTAACACTAACACTAACCAGCTGCTGCTGTCCCTGCTGTTGTTAGAGCGTCCTTTATTTCATTTTTTTTTTTATACTACAAGGTTCCTTTGTTACATTGCAGCTTTTCTCTGATCAACATTTTTCCGCTCCTTCTGAGATTTTTTCTCTCCCTCTCTTTCATGACGTGAAATCGTCAGACGCCGTCGCACCTTAGAGGACGGGAAAATTTAGTTTTTCTGCCCACGAATGATCAAGAGGAACCAAACGACGCCGACGTCCGACTTCCCTCTCATCTCGTCCCCGTCGGTCGGAATCAAAGCGGCGAAACGCTCGCGCTGACAGACACTCATTATGCGGGGAAGAAAATCAGGAGAACGAGCCTCCATTGTGATCCTGACGGAGGAGTTTCTAAGCAGAATTGGAGGGGGGAAATAAAACTAATTATGATCCGAGATGAGGAACAAAAAACCAAAAGAAGTATGATTTTGTCCCTGAGTCGATCTGTCACTGTGGGCTTTGTATCAGGAATCTTTGTCCTTCAGCAGAGGTTGCAAGAAGAAATGTTATGATGAAGTAAGCATCAAACAGCGACGCTGCCCTCATCAGCGAGGCTCTTCGCCGAGCGTTTCCTCACCGAGGCATCGAGCTGGATGACAGGCCTGCGTGGCTTTTTGTTTGGTTTATCCCCCCATGTGGAAGGAAGCGGAATGGAGGCAGATGCCAGCTGAGGACTTGAGCTCGCTTCCTAATGCCATTCTGTTTGAAGCAAATTAAAGCATTTCTTTTCAACATTTTTCGTTCTAATGAAATATTTAAGGCAAACAAGACTGTGAGGAGAGTAATTAAAACGGAGCCTAGCACGCGGAATGATTTTTATTTTTTTTCTTTCTTCTTCTACAACATCGCCTTTCGTCTCATTGTCTGTGATTAGGAATGTTCTCTTGTACTTCAAGAACACGGGGAATGTTTTCCCCAGGCTGGAAACTTGCCGAGGTGGATTCAGACATCCCTGCTAATTACAACATTGATTGGCATCAAAAGAGCTGGTGTTTGCTCAAAATCATAATCCGGACAATTAGCACACATAGCCTCTGATTCGCCTTCTCAAGACGACATGAAGGGTGGCGAAGGTTTCTGAGTTCCCATCTATCTCTGATAGATTACATTACCACAATCCTGTTCACCTGAGTAGATAGTTTGACTGATGGTTTTAGTAATAATTTGTTTACAAACCCTTATTTATTGTAAAATAAACAAATATGTAAAGAGTTTCCCATTTTTGTACTAAAAGCTGCATTCGCAACTTTTTTAACATATTTGCTTGAACTGTCGCAACATAATTACAGATGATTGTTGGGGGGGGGGGGGATGCAGCTAATCCATCGCCTCCCAGTGAAAACAACCAATCAGAGCCAGAGGGCGGGTCTTAGCACGCCTCCTGTGCTAAGACCCAATGATTGACATCATCCTCATGTGCCAATGGGGGAAAAAATTTACCGTTACAAAAAAAGGGGTTCTCCGCCATCATCGGTGGCTGTGCTAACTAGCTAATCACTACATTATGAAGAAGGTACGTGTCTAACTACTGGTAACCATGGAGAAAATGTCCTACCATCTACTAGCCTAGCATGTACAAAAAGAACAAGTTAGCCTCTGGAACACTTTTAAGTCTGCTTTGGTGTAAGGGGACTGGACCGCGCTGCCCCAGTCTAACTAGGTGTTAGGCTACTCCAACAGTTAGGGCAGTCTATGAGCAACAACTAGGTTTGCTACTTCCAGAGACAGCTTAGCTCGACTTGGACAAGTAGATAGCTTAATGGGCAAAAACAATCTCAGTCGCTCCATTCAACACTCCCGTCGCTCATTTCTGATGTCTGTCATGGCGCCTTGCATAATTAAGTGATGCAGTTGCAAAAGATCAATACTTAAACTTCGTAGTGTCTTGTGGTAAAGCTAACTATAGACCTCAGAAGTAACAGCCGCATGCCGTTAGCATAAAGTGGGAAAAATTCAGACAGATTAAGAAATGGCTGTCTGCGTGAAGACTCAATGCTGCAGCATAATGAGGCTTCCCTTTATATCAACGCTCTTCTTCAGTCTGGCTAACGCACGTAAACACACCCCAACACACACTGCCACACTCATGCATCAGTATGAAAAACAACAAGGTGTCGTCGTCTTACCGGGAGAGAGCGCGGGGGAGAAGCGGAGGGGGGGCATTTGTAATTTCTTATCAGCCACTAATTACCGCGGTAACAAGACCCAGGAGAAGTGACGGCTCCTGGTTTAGACGTCTGCCAGCCTGACAGCAGGGTTAATTAACAGCCTTCCACTAAGATTAAGATGGGACAAGAACTAAATACATCAAGCTACATATACATGGTTTGCTGGGGCGCTCACTGAACAGACCTTCCATTAGGCGCTTAAATCAAGATAGCCGTACCGCCCTATCTATTTCAGCAGAAAATTGGCCTCCTGTTCTGTCAGACAGGTTCAGCCAACCCACAGACATTTGCCTCATACCTAATGCATTTATTTATCCGCTGCCGTGACTTATTGATACTGGCATATTCGCAGGAGAACAATTTTTTTTTTTTTTTTTTGCAGATGCTCCAAACGCAGTTTAAAGCAGAGAAAGTAAATGGCGATAAGAGGTTTGCCTGGAAACCCTTCGGCACTTCATATTGTAATCCCTGCTGAGCGCGCACAATGCTCCCATCCATCTTCTTTTTGTGTAATGTCATCACTTGAGGATCTGGGTCTAAAATATTTGTGTAAGGCTCTAATATGCCCCCTTCTTCCTCCTAACCTTGCCAGTTGGTGAGTGTGTTTGTGAAGACATGGAGGCTCTCGCTGCCAGGTTAATGTGGCACCTCATTCATCGAGCCGCGCTGCCTCCCTCGCCAGCTGTCCACATCCAACCCCTTTCAGAGGGTCTGCGTACCAACAGAGTGCTCATATGAATAAAACAATGCGCCATCCCGAATGTTTTCTCTACGTATCCCCGACCTCCGCCCCCGTTTGCTTTCTTCGGGCCCCTTGGGGCGAGCGCGCGGCGGAGTGGAGATGTGCCGAAATGTGGGGAAATGACAGATGTTTGAATTAGTCAAAACAGATCAACATTTGAAGCTGCAATGTGTAACTTCTTTTTCAAAATAGCTTTTGTTTTTTACATATTTTTTAAAATTACCACTATGTCATGACAATATAGCATGAGACAGGTAATCAGTGAAAAAGAAAGCAGCTCCTCTGCATTCTTGTCATGGACCTGTCCTCTCCACAATACACCGCTCCATTAGAAACAACCAGAGCCGGGAGGCGGGTCTTAGCGCTGTCAATCATCCTCCAGTCCAAGCTGACCAATCTCTCTCCCTGTCTGTGTGCTGCGCTACAGCTAGTTCACCACAGCCATACCTTGTTAAGGCTAGTTAGCAAGCCACCGATGACGGCGGATAAACAGTTTTCCTAGAACGGCAAGTTGTTTCTCTGCCATTAGAACATTTACAAGCGCGTACACAAGGTTGATTGACAGCGCTAAAACCCTCCTCCTGGCTCTGATTGGTTGTTTGTGAACAGGAGCGGGGTATTTCTTCAGATGGCAATTGCGGGACTGTGAGGAGGTTGAATTTTTTACAATCATCTCACTCATATTGTTATGACATGGTGACACTTTGAGCAAATATGTAAAAACATATTTTTGTAAAAAAAAATGACACTGCAGTTTTAAGGTTTTTCTTTGCTGTAGGATATCCATGTGCCACCTCGGTTGTCGAGGGAGTAAGTGATAAAATGACAACATTCTGACACGTGTGCTTTGTCACCCAAAGTATGTTCATTTTAATCCTTTTATGAGTCAACTGGTGAAAGCGGAGTCATTTCCACGGTAATGAAAACATTAATAATACATGCGCACTGATTTATAACAGTGATTAAAAGTTGAAAATTGAGGTGTCTTCTTAAGTAACATTAGACCAGGAAATGAAAGTACCTTTTTGAGGTAATCATACCTCGGCTAGCATCACGCCTGAACTACTCCATGTGAAGTGATAACGTGTTCAGAGTGAGAGGGGTGGAGTGGTCTGGAGGGTTCAGTTCAACACCGACGGAGGTCAGAAGTGTCGGGTTCTTTGCAGCCATGTAGAGCAGTGGTTCTCCGAGTGTTACACATGGTCTACCTTTAGAGGTACTTAGCAGAGGTTTTGGTAATGCTTATGTGCAAGTTAAGTACAACCAACACAACAGTGGAGAGAAAACTAATAAACACAAAACAGCCAAAAAAAAAAAAAAAACAACTAACAAAAAACAACCTGTTCAAGATCATAATTCTTTGTTTCATCACAAACCTCTGAAAAATGGTGTACTGTGAACCACATCAAAGGGCTGCTGGTTACTGATGCCTTGTCATTTACTGCAGAAGTTGGAATTTGAATTTGGGAACAGTATTACACCTAGCTTCATTGTGTTCCTCATCCAAGTTTAGAAAGCATTTGGATTTGCTGATCAGTGTGGTCAGTGGCCAGGCTAGCCACAAACAGCTAAACAAGCTAGTACCTCTCTGTATGTTGTTCTAGCATTAAGTCTATTGTGAAAGATTAGATGAGATGAAAGTCATCAAAAAAGCACCTAGTGATGGGTATTGCTTGGAAGGGACTTAGTTGGAGTTCT
Organism: Girardinus metallicus; assembly: GCA_903067095.1. Classification (NCBI taxonomy): domain Eukaryota; kingdom Metazoa; phylum Chordata; class Actinopteri; order Cyprinodontiformes; family Poeciliidae; genus Girardinus; species Girardinus metallicus. Next base: position 5,423 of record CAEGAE010015418.1, on the reverse strand, counting down.
GACAACTTTTTGTTAATTTTTCAAACATGACACTGATATTTTTACTTCTGAGGAGAAATCTACCCACTGATATAAAAAAAAGTTGAGCTATTAAATTTCATCTTTCAAACAATCATCAAAAAGCACTGGTGAAGATATTTAATACAGTACAATGTCTAAAATCTGAGGCCTGTTGCATTACTGCCATACCTGTCATAAGGGTTGGTGGGACAACTGGAGGCTCTTGCCATGTATCTAATTGGACGTAAATGTGTAGAAATGAGGGATACGAGGGACCATCAAGTCATGCCATGTTTAATAACTAAAAATGTCACCAATTTATCCAAAAATATGTCAGTGCGTCTTTCAAGCCACTTTAAGCATTTCTTGATCCGGGGTAAATTAAACTTCTTTAGAGCAGACAGACTGTCGGCACGGTTTAGCGCGAGATTAAGTAGTGTGGATTTAAATATTATTATTATTATTGAGTCATCGTTGTTTAAAGTTTAACTAGAAGATGAATTCAGTAGAAGGGCTGTATTTGACATCTCAAAGTTGCGATGCTTGTGGAGTTTTATGACATGTATAGAAACTGGATTGGCTGTTGATCAAATTGTGAATGCTATCACAAATTGCTAGATCGGGATCAAGTGTCACTGTTCTGCAGCTTTTGGATGCAGCTTTGCCCCAACATGCCTGAAACAAATAAAGGGTTAATGACCAAGCATTTGCAAGACTTATTGACAAGTTAGGCAAGGAGTGTGGATGTGTTGGAGTACGGATGCATCCAAAAGTTGCAAGGCATTGGTACTTAAAGACAGGAGTCGCAGGAAGGGCTGGAAAGGGATTTACTTAAAGCTGGATGTCTTCATACTTCATTGAAACTGAAGAAAGATATGGAATAGTGGGAATAGTTAGTATTCACCAATATTTACACCTCATACAAAGAAGGCTTGTCAAAGTGTGTCTACTGGGAAACAGAGGGAGGGAAGAAGGGATATAGAGCAAAACTCAGCTAGGAAAGAAGTGCACTCATTTTTGTTTGGCATTGCTCAGTAATTCCCAAGTAGCGTGAAAACTTTCACAAAATGAACTTCCATGAGGCTGGCAGAATCCTACTGACAAGAAAAAACTTGGGACCAGGAACCACAGAGAACAACAGTAAAAACGGGCAAGGAGCAGTTTGAAGAATGTGATAAATATTAATAAATGGAATAAATACAGAAGAGCAGCAATTGGTAGAGCAAGGGATTGTTGAGTCTTATTAGCAGAACAAGGAACACAAGATGTGAGGAGTGAAATTATGTGAAGCTGTGAGAAAACGCTGCAGAAAACACAAGATCTTACCAGGTGTTTTTGGTCTAGTATCAAATACATTAGTACACCTGGAATAAGACAAAACTTTTCAGCAAAATACCAGAGCTTGTTTATAGAGAATAATTTCTAGAATGGTAAAAGTACAAGTTATAAGTGTAATAATCTACCAGTGGAACTAGTACTTTTTCATCAATATTAAGGAATTATTGCCTTAAAACAAGCTCCAAATTTCTTTTGGAGAAGTTACTTGTAAGTTAGTTTTGTCTTATTTCAAGTGTACTAAAGTGTTTGAGCTAAAAACTAGAGCAAAAATACTTTGTAAGACTGTATGTTTTTGTAGTTGCTAACTAAGGTGCTGAAAAAATGCACAAAAATACATTAAACTTGTGCAAGCACTGGGAATAAACAGAAATACAACTGAAAAAAAGAGAGAACAGTTAAAGTCAATATCAGGTTGCATGTGGGGTCATGTTATTTTCTTTTGGCCATAGTATGACCTTTTTGACTGTTGAAGGGTATACCAACTTTTTCTCAATGTCCAAAACCAGTTGGTCTGAAGAGAAACCACAAATAGGGATCTCCGTATTTTCCATCACAACTGCAACGTTGGGACTGGCTCTGTTGCTTTTCCCTGGCAACAAAACTTCCAGAAAAGGGGTCCACTAATGTCCTGCCATTTAGCCAATGACCCAAACAGATTAGGCCTTCATCTCCACCAGAGACGCCTCGCGTCGGACATAAACTGCAGAAGTTCTCTCCTGATTCATCGCCCCACAAATGGTGCTTTCTGCAATCTATAATGCAAAGCCAGGGTTAATGCACAAAAGGGAAGAGACTGCCGGTCCCATTAGAGTGGGAAAAAAGTTGCAGTGGCATGGCTGCAAACAGTTCCTCGCCCCCTAGAGAGTCGTGACTTAGCGACAGTACTGTGCTCAGAAAAAGAATCGAGGGAAAAGAATCAGAGATGGAAGGGAGTAGAAGGATGGAACAGAAAGAAAGAGAGAGAGAGACAGAGAGAGAGAGAGCTGTCTGACCTTAATGTGAGAGGGGAAAAAATAGTGGAGAGGAAAAAGCAGCCTGAGGGAAGGAAGGGCGGTTAAATTAAAGAAGACGAGTTTGGGTGTTGGGAGCTGGTGAAGGGAACATGGACACTGCAGAAGAGACAAGAAAGAGCTAGTGGTAAGTAAAAGAGAAGAGCAGAAGAGCTGGGGCGGTGTGGGGGGGGGAGAAGTTCTATAACGGCATCACAATGGAGGCACCACATCTCCCCTCCGCCATCTGCGAAAGAGGAATTTCCTCTGGGGCGGCTGATGCAAGGCTTGTGTGCATTGGTGTGCAATGGGAGTTGGTGCGTTGTGGGGGACTGGAGGACAGGACGTCTGTCTAGTCGGCCAGCTTGTTCTCAGTAATTCACATATTAACAGTGAATTCAGCGGGGAAGGGGAGACAGGAGTGGAAGAAAAGCAGACAGAACGAGAAATAACCCATGTATTGCAGCTCTTACGGCATAATTCATATCCCTAAGCTCTGAAATACATTTCTCCTTCTAAAAACTCTTTTCTTACTGCATGCAGTAAAAAATGCAGTGTCCATCTTCATTTGCAGTCCTGCGCATAAGTATTTACACCCCTTAGGCACCTTCTAGCAGTTTGCCATTATGTAAGCACAAAAGATGTGATTTTACACCAGATAATCCATCACCATTTGTTACATTTTCAGCTGGCGAGGGTCGATTTCATCCTGCACTGTGTCAAACAATTCAAACTAACCGAAAAACTTGTTACCCTCCTTGCCTGTGGTGGCACTGCACCAAGAACAACTAAAGGAAATGACACAAAAACACCCGAAGAAGAGAAGCGCAACTTCCTTCTTCACAAAATGTAAACAAAAATGGACCAGCATCAGATTTTAGTGATTGTAGGAGTCCTCTTTTGTCTCTGGCAAAAGACAATGAGCCATTTCTCCTTGTAGCTAGACTCATTTACCCAGAATGCCCTGTTCTGTAGTCCACTTTCTGCTTTTGGAGAAGTCTCCGGTCCTCTTGGCGTTCACATATGCATTCGAACTGCACCAGAGTTCACTTCAAACGAACCGAGATTGTTTGTAGGTGGACCAGAGTTTGGCTTTTTTGACACCAATCACAGTTCGATTGCGCGTTCACATCTCCCCAACCGAACCGGACTTTCTAGGTAAATGAATTAGAGTTTGATTAAAGCTGGCTAAACTCGGCTGGTGTGAATGCACTTTAAATCAGGGGTTTTGGTAATAGATCACCACAAATTAGTACATAATTGTGAAATGGAATCAAAATAACCTTTTGTTATTATGTTTTCACATTTCAATTAGGCACTACTCTATATTGGTCTGTTACAGAAAATAATATTAATGAAAAAAAAATAGGCAAACAGACAAAAAAAATTTTGGTGTAAACACTGGTAAGACAAGTTATTTGTTTCCACAATAAATTCTTTTTTTTTTTTCTGGTTCTACTTAAACTGCGGGAAAACCGAACAAGTGATGCCTGTGGTCAATTTGTTATTAATTGGCACGCCGCAGCCATAGATTACCGAACATGACAGTGTCTTTTTCAAAGAAATCTATCAGCTGTGACCTCTCCGCCACGATTACAGCAAGGTCAGGAAACACACAGGGAAACCAATCAATAACGTATTGAGTGCGAGAACGGCCCCCAAGTCTGATGCGTAGAGGGTGGAGGGGTGGGGGGAGAGGGGGTGGACAGGAAGAGCGAAAAGAAAATAAGAAGCTTAGACACAAAGGAGTGCAACAGGGGGGGGGAGTTGTATGTGACGAAAAATGAACGATCGAGAAAGCAAAAGGGGGTAAACATGTCAGAGACTGCGAGCCGTGGATGAAGAAGCGGGGAAAGAAAAGGTGAAATTGGAAGAGACTGGAGGAAGGCCCTGAAGGTGGCTTCAATCTTGCGGGTGGCAGCGGTATCAGTCTACAGCGGAGCCACAGGCGCAAACACACGAACACACACCGGTGGTTGACTACAGCATTTAAGATGTGGTCAGTCGGGGAATATTATTCTACTGCCATGGGCACAAACAGACGCTGCCCAAGGGAGGTGTTTGATAACACAGCGCGCTAACCGTATGTATGAGTTACGGTTTACTATGCTGATTTACTGAGCGATTGGTGAAAGACTGGAAACTCACAGTTACTATAGCAGGGAAATACCAAGATGTCAGGCTAAAAATGGCCAATTTGTGTAATTTGGGCCACCATACTGGATTCTGATTTCATCCTTAGATTCAATTTGTGCCTTGTGTTTCAATGGTAAACAGACAAGCGACTTCAAAGAGGCTGTACCACATGTTTCGCAGACATATAGTGCTATTTTACAGCAATCAAGTAATTATGTTAGCTTCAGTTGTTTTAAAAATGTTCAAACATTCATCCAGAGTCTGAAAAGAAATCAGAAAAGCAGAAACCCCCCCCACCCCCACAGATTTCCAGAGGTTAAGCACAACCCACACAAAGAGGCATTAGTCCTCAACTTGACAGTCGCAGGTTCGATTCCAGGACCGGTGACCTTTGCTGCATGTCTTCCCTCTCTCTCATTACCTACTTTCCTGTCTGAGCACTTTCAGATAAAGGCCACTACAGCCAAAAATACTTAAAAAAAAAAAAAAAACCCAAACACATTTCCTCACACTGCACAGTGGCGCAGTTGGTAGAGCTGTTGCCTTGCAGCAAGAAGGTTCTGGGTTCGATTCCCGGCCCGGGGTCTTTCTGCACGGAGTTTCAACATATAGTGGTTGATCACGTGATTCATGTGACGGGAAAATAGTGCTTCCATAGCAGTTTTGCGGAATAAGCTAGTTATGCTACAGCCAAGAAACCAACCTTATCTTAGTGCCAAAACTTATTGAAATACGAGTTTGTTTGAAATTGACGTGTTTCCATTGAATGAATTTATTTTCAAAATGTCAAATTGCAGGGCTGCACAGTGGCGCAATTGGTAGAGCTGTTGCCTTGCAGCAAGAAGGTTCTGGGTTTGATTCCCAGCCCGGGGTCTTTCTGCATGGAGTTTGCATGTTCTCCCTGTGCATGCGTGGGTTCTCTCCGGGTTCTCCGGCTTCCTCCCACAGTCCAAAAACATG